>OX328013.1:9786714-10074214 GCA_946811545.1 Netelia fuscicornis | reverse complement strand
TATCCTTGGAACGAACAAAACTGTATTTAAGCCCTCGAGACAGAGTTCCGCGAGTAAATGTAAATGTATATGTACCGTTTGTACCAGACGCTAATTATTGATAATGCCAACGATAAATAATCGAACCCATAATACGACGATATAAATATTTATTAAGATATACTCGATACGAGGCGAACAAAAATCCTTCAAGAATACCTTGTAACTGGATAGAAGTATTTATTTCCTGTCTTCGAGGCTGGATTTGAATATAATGGAAGGGTCGAAGTGGGGGCAAGATCTCAGAGTATTGAAAATTGATGCGGGACGAGGTACAAACATCTGCGATGGAAGGTTACGAAAACGACGAAATGTGAAAGTAAATGGTATTCGATTGGAACGACAGCGACGAACAGGGTGTATGCGTACACGTATTGAGAGAAGACGTGCTCATTCGTACTCATTCTTCTGTATAGATAAACGCGAATCAAATGTTTCTGTCGTCGAATTCAAGAGCTCATAGAATGCTTCCCCTCTTTTTCTTTCACTCTCTCTCTCTCTCTCTCTCTCTCTCTCTCTCTCTCTCTCTCTCTATCTATCTATCTATCTCTCTCTCTCTCTCTCTTGCCCCCGGTCCTACCCTGGGAAGGTACGTATATGACTTATAATACGATAGCAGTGAAGGGATTCTATGTATATGTGTGTGTGTATACTGTATACATAAACGTACATATACATATATATGCATAGATGAAGTTGCGAGAACTCTGGCAAAGCTTTGATCGCGTTTGAGGTTTTCCCGTCTAGAAACGTTGGGCTTCGCGTGGAATACTTGAAGGGGATTGTATGAATAGTTGAGCTGAGTCGGCCAAGGAAGAGTATACTTTCGACATCTTGCCTACTTTATACCCTTTTAGCGATTTTTTCAAAGTTATCTACCACTCTTGTTCATTTTCTATTCGTTTGGGTTATTTAAACGTTTCTTTTGTTCTATTCTCTAAAATCACGAGTTACCAAGACGTTTAGTACGTAGATTAAGAGTTTTAACGATGTCACGTGAATCGTGGAGTAAATGGAGGCTTTACTGGGTAACGATTGCAATTTCGGATTTTCAATTCTTTATTTCTTAATCTTATCGTCGTCTCGCGAACTCGAAATATGTTTTTTTTTATTTTTCTATATTTTCAAATCGATTATTGATTATTTAACAATGATTCATAATTAATAAAAATATCGACCAATTTAATTAATTAATGATACAATTCTTGATTATTGAAAATATTGTTTTAAGGACATTTCAAACGGTCTAGTTTCGTTATCGAAAAAAGCATTTCCGAGTTACAATTTTCATGGTAAATAGAAACAAAATTGAATACTCTTAAACACGTTCGTAAATAAAATCACTCGATTCGCATAATACTTGATTTTGAAACGAATCAAATGTCATTCCGATGAAATATCTTTCATTCATTCCTCAAATCGAATTCGATTTTCCCGCGTGCAATCCCATCGCCCCATATTCCGTCAATTGGACCGCGTTAACGACTCTTTTATCGGAAAAAAAAAATCCTCCACCCTTAATCGCACACGAGGGCGTGCACTCGATCCGTCAAACACCGCGACCCGACTGCCACACACACGCGTACGCATATCTCACGTGCTATTAGTTAAAGGCGATAGAAGCAAACAAATTGTTCGATGGTTGGTGCACGCCCTTCGAAACGCTCGAGACTTTTGAAAAAGGAGGGTCAGGGCGGGGATGAGATTCGTCGGTGAGAGAGAGAGAGAGGGAGAGGGAGCGGAAAGTTAGAGGACAAGGGATAAGTGAGTTTTCATCGCACAAGTGTGAGAGTCCAGCGGCGGGAAAGGAGGTGCGCGTGGACGAGATTTGTTTCAGTAATACACACATACACGCACACACTATGAACGGGAAGTGGGAGGGGCGGAATTGCCATGGAGATAAAATAGTAACGCGCTGTTTTCCGTTTGCTTCAAAAGCTTTGCTAAAGCTGCTAGTCCGGAGTTGCCACGATCACTTTTCTGCTGCTGACACGTCTCTAGCGCCATCTACCCTGCCCCCTCCCCCTCCTTCGCGCCGCCCAATCCCTCTTTGTCTCCTCAAAAGCAATCCTACGAGTCACGCATCACGGTTTACGATTTTTCACGACTCGCGCGTCTCCCTCGGCCCTGCATACACTTTTTCTCCCCTACTGCCCCATTTTCTATCCACCTTCTTTTTTTCCATCGCCACTTCGCCACTATGAGCGTAAAAGAATAAGCTACGAGCGCCAAGGGGAAAGAGCACTCGTAACTTTTTTTTTCTTTTTCTCCCGCGTGCCGCTCCTTCCTTTATATTTTTTCATTAACTCCACTTTTTTCCAATTTTCTATGCGAAAGTATAACGCCCAAGAAATACAAGAAAGATCCTCTCACACTCTTTCCACCATGTGGAAACACTTGGATAACACTTTCATCGTTCTCGTCTAGTCGTGTTTATGCACGCAATTTTTTAGCTCGTTTTGTGCCAGTTTTTTGCTCGTATCTCGGCTTTTTTTTTGCGAAGTTCTCGGTAACCTGGGTTTTGGTACACGCGACAAGTCCATACGTCGTCTCAACATTTTTCAGCTTTGTCTCAACTTCGACGTTCCACGTAAGGCATATTTTTACGATTCTTCTTTTTTGCAAACGTCGTGAAATTATGTTTTTTTGGAAATTTAGAATAGCTTTTATTTTTTTTTCACTGTAAAGAAAATATTGTTCTTACATAAAATATTACGCGACTCGCAAAATTCTGATTCTTCTCATGGAAAAACGAGCAATCGGATCCTGTAGATATTCTATTGAATCTTTGGTAATAAATATCGATGTGTTTCCTCGTAGCACGCCCCCTTTTTCACGGGCACTTAATTAACGTATCTAAAAAAAAAGAGAAAAACAGATAACTAACAAATAATATAAATATATATCGTAGGCACACGTCTCTTGTAGCGTCTTAAGCGACTTTCCTATGTATACACAAACCTTTAGAAGATTTACGTGATACACTAAAGGAACAAACGAAAGCTGACAATTGGTGCTTGTTCGGTTAAGAATTAAAAACAAAAATAACAATAATAATTAATATAAAGAAAAATAGAAATGTCGGTGAATTCACTTGCTACTCGATTATGTATAAAGCTGTAAGAGTAGAATAATTATACGACGATGAGGAGAAATAAACGAAGGCGTTCGTATAAATATATATATATACAATTTATAAATAATAGCTTGTACAACAATGTTGTAAATTTTGTTCAGTTCGGTTGGACCTAGCGATGTGAAAAAAAGAAAGAATACTTCAAAATAATAATTCATATCAATCGCAGGTAACGATTGCGAGCTAACAATGTAAAATGTTTCGTTTATTTTTTAATCGAGTGAACGTGAGACGAGTTTAATTTTTAGTGAATTTAAGATACTCGGGAGAGTCCCTAAAAATCTACCCTAGCATTTAAATAAAAGCGACTCGTTCGTTTCCGGTAGAGAAATAGATCGTATCTTTAAATCTACGTTCAGCGTGTCTCGCTCGTGACTAATTATAAGAAAAATTATAGCGAGTACGTGCTGGCACTCGAAAAAAAAGTGTCCGCAACTTGTATGAAAAAAAAAATTGTAGTTTATAAGAGAGCGCGCAGTTGAAGAAAAAAATCTTTTAAATCGTTTGCGCGTCCATGTGGATCGCTTTACGATAATCATTACAACTGTGTTTACAGGAAAACCAGTAAGTATCGCAGGGCGTTACTACTGTCAGCGAAGGCAGAAATAAATAACGAAGCCTGCGAAAAAAAAATCTTTAGAATTCGTGCTAGTTCGCCTAGAAAATTTATACGATACGTTAATAATTGTACAACGATACGGCGTGTGGATACGAATTTTGATTTGCCGGTGCGAGAAGTGAATTTTATGTTTCTTGTTTCTACATCGATAAAATACGATTATGCAAAAACGTGAATTGATTAATGTTCAATCTATCGTCGCAAAAAAAGAAAAATTTAATCTCTCCCAAGTGTGAATGTCGCCTCGTGAGAATGGCCCGAATGACAGTTGTTCGATATTAGCGTTCGTCTTGATTTTTTTTTCATTCGAAGCTGACAAAGCTCCGATAAAAAAAAAGGTCGACGATAAGATTTATTTTCCAATAACGCAGAGTAATATTTGCGGATCTTCGTTAAAATTCATACGGGTCCAAGAGACGAATATAGTGCGAATGAGTTTAACTTTAAATATCATCGCCAGGGAGGATGAAATTGTCGTCGCTATTAATGGAGAAAAGAGTGACGCGATAAATCGTTTTTTTTTCTTCTTTTTAATTGTTTCTTTTTCTGTCCCCTGAGACTCGTAAAATATACGTAAATGGTGATGATACACATATTCGGATATACGGGGTTGGCAATTAGTCAGGCAGCTAGGCCTCGCTTGAATGAATGTGCCAATATTGAAGAAAGGGAGAGAGAAAAACGTAAGCGAGCGTGAGTGTACATTTTATATGATGAAATAAGCAAAATACGACTTGTAAAACAGGTTACATTGAAATAAGGAAAACCATAAAAGAAAAGAAAAAAATGACATTGTCGCTCTATAGAAGCGTTTCGTTGTAGATTCTATGCGTTTACGATAGAATTTAGATCCCAATCGCTTAAGGTGCTCATCGACGCGACGATTGTTGGTTCATCGTGAAAATAAAAAAAAAAACAAAGTAAATATTATATATATATATGTCGATCTATTCGTCGTTTCAGCGTACGAATTTCACGATCGTGAATATATAAATATATCGATATATAGCATGAAAATTATATACACCAAGAATTAGTAAAAATAAAGAAGTAAAATAAAAATAAATATTTGTACAGGAAAACAGACTCTCGTGGAAGACGCGTGATATCTCATGGATGTAAATCGAGGATCGAGCCTCGTTCAGAGAGAGACGACAACAAAATCAAACGTTAAATCGAATATCTCAAAACGATTTTCGATCCTCTCAGTTACGAAGGAAACTCGAACTCACCGTGAATAATATTTAAGAAGATCGAGAAAAAAAGAACCCAATTACTTTTCGTAGTCTGCTTGAGCTAGTCGCAGTATCGTAGTGGCGTATGTCAAATTGATTTGAACGAAACGAAGAAAAAATAATTAAAACGAGACGAAAGAATTAACAAATTTTACTTGTTTAATGAACAAAAATTTCAATGCAGCTGCACGACGACGCAACATAGTTTATGTAACATTAACCAAATAAATTAGTGAGACGATGTTTGAAAGGTACGCTGTATCGATAAGGTCGTTGAGTTTGAAGATATAATAAAATTGAAGAAAAACAAATTATAACGATAATGATAAGGAATCATTTTTCGTCGACGATAATTAAGGGGTCACCCCCTCGTGTGTGAGAGAGGGTTGATGATACGATATGAAAGCAATTGTTCGAGATATGTTTGAATACTCTCCATCGTCTTTCGCCCTGACGCTTTGTGCCCTTCTTGATTCCAGCCTCTCTCTCTCTCTCTCTCTCTCCTCTTTCTCTCTCTCTCTCCTTCTCTCTCTCTCTCTCTCTCCCTCTATTATATTCCCTCCTTGGCTCATTTGCACGTTAGCTTACACGGCTTTGCCAGACATCTTGAATCTCAGCCAGTCGCAGCTCGTCAAGAAAAGACAATGGGCTCACCGGTGAGTACCAACCGAGCCCGACGCAGAGCCGGGCCACGGGGGTCATATTTCCCGACTTACAATTAATCGCAAGAGGAATATTCTCCATTGCGTATATACACTGTGTTATCTCTCTGTTAACTCTGACGAACCATAGATTCTCCCGTTTGCTAGGTCGAGAGGACCCGTTTAAAGCTGCGAGGACAAATATACATGCGCGTGCGCACGCTGTCACAGATATTGTAGAAGTATGAAACCGGAATTGAATTGTAAAAATGAATCGCATGTTGTTTAAAAATGATAAAAAACATTTCAAACGAATGGAAATAGTTTTTACGTCACATTCAATTGATCAATGATAGTTATTGTTGAGTTAGGCTTGCAATTCGTTGTCTACGAACTTTGCCGATGGTTTACCACGCTCTTCTTTTCTCACGTCAAAATCACGACTTTTGAATTTTTTGAACCACTCGAAACACCGTGTTTTACCAAGAGCATGCTCACCGTAAACTTCACCATGTATTCGATGCGATTCTGCAGTAGTTTTCTTCAAATGATAATTAAAAATCAATGCTGTCCACAAATTGTAGTTCGTAGGCACAAAATTCGACATATTTAAGGTTATAGAAAAATATACCGGTGTATGGAACTTGGTTTGTTGTGTGTTGAAAATCTTCGTCAGCTATTAAGGCCTTCGCGAAAATCCTCCAATCAGAAAATCCTCCAATCAGAGTCGACTATTCCCCTCTACTTTCCCCTTGTGGAGTGGAATAGTCGACTCTGATTGGAGGATTTCCTTACAGTTTACGTATCACGTGTTAAGTAGATGCGTGTGTGGAGGAGAGGGAGATAATGGCGCTGCAGTAGCGGGCTTACGGTCCCTAAACTGATGGCTGGTACCATCTATAGGGAAATTCCGGTTTCATACTTCTACACCTGGTATATACATATACAGTCGGTGACGAAATTGAGTGGACACCCTCTAGTATAGAGTGCCGGAACGGTTTTTTATATCATTTCGCCGGTAGTTGGCCTAGGCCAGTTTAACCCACGTCATTTTAAAGAGGAGCCATTTACCTTCATTTTGGCTATTTAAAAAAATTTTACGATTTTGTTTACAATTGGCACCCAGTTTTGAAAATAAAAATTTTTGATCGTTTTTTTGTTCTTTTTTGAGTGGACACCGTTCGTAGTAAAAAAAATTTAACACATTTCTATAACCGCGATCATAAAGGCAGAAGTTCAAGCTTCAATTTCTTTTTTTATAAAACATTCTACGATTTTTGTTTCCAAAGATATTTCATTTTTTGAGAATAATTTTCATTTTTGCGCATAAATAGACGATTCGAAAATTGCTCCGCAGGACGAAAACGATGAGGTTTACAACAAAATCTCAAGATGGTAAAAAGTTGTATTACTTCTTGATGAATTCACGAGAATTTGTTCAGATTCTTTTTTCGAAATTTTTTTCATCTATTTTCGTCGAAGCTCGATTGATCTGTATACCATGATATTTTCATATATCACCGCTGTAGATGGAAAACAAATTTGAAAAAAAAATTCTGAAAAAATTCTCGTGAACTCATCAAGAAGTAATACAACTTTTTACCACCTTGAGGTTTTGTTGGAAACCTCATCGTTTTCGTCTTGCGGAGCAATTTTCAAATCGTCTATTTTTGCTCAAAAAATTAAATATCTTTGGAAAGAAAAATCGTAGAATGTTTTCTAAAAAAAGAAATTGAAGCTTGGTTTTCTGCCTTTACGCTCGCGGTTAAAGAAATGTGTTAAATTTTTTTTGCTACGAACGGTGTTCACTCAAAGAAGAACAATAAAATGAACAAAAATTTTTATTTTACAAAACTGGGTGCCAATTGTAAACAAAATCGTAAAAATTTTTTTAAATAGCCAAAATGAAGGTAAATGGCTCCTCTTTAAAATGACGTTGGTTAAATTGAGCTACGCCAACTACCGGCGAAATGGTATAAAAAACCGTTCCGGCACTCTATACTAGGGGGGGGGGTCCACTCAATTTCGTCACTGACTGTATATGTATAATATATTTATCCATATAGGTACATATACGTCTTATCGACAACTTCATGTTCAAATCGAACGATATTGCATTTTTACGATAAACCTTCGCCAAACGAGATTAAAAGATGTTGTTGCTTCGTGCTATCGAATTTTCTATTTTGTTTCTTTCTTTCTCTCTATCTACCTCCAGTTCACCATTCGAGTTCGCTAGCCCGCGATACGAAATAGATATATCGCTCGAGCGATACGCGATAAAAGCAAATGCACGCACGTGAGAGGCAGTCCAATTTATAAACTCGACGTGGGTGGATCAGGGGTAGTTTTTGTTCCATGCAAATTTACAGCGTTTTACTTTTGCTCATTCGTACACGCCCCTCGCATATCGTTCGTTTTCCATAAAATACAACATATATATCTCTACGTAACGTATTTTGCTCAAGAAATCCGGCTCTGTCGCGTGTTTTATTCGCGTAAATCGGGAGAACACGTTATTTTACGAGAGTTGTACTTTCTGAAAGGGCGTCACGACTCTTACATTCTGCTCCATAATCAGTGGGAGCTGTGATGGAGATGCTCGAGTGGGAGTTGCAAGCAACGAGCGAGAAGTATCCTCGAGAGTCATCGGCTTGGAAAATCTCTGTGCTGCACGTTTTGGCCTCGAGATAAGATCGTACTTGATTCTGCACTGTAATCGGAATGAAAACGTTATTCATTCGACAGGTAAGTACCCAAACTCTTCGCTCGTCGATACGTATCGATTTTAATCGAATAATTAATATACGATAATCCGATAATCAATTGGATAAATTTGTGACTATAATATTGAAACTAATGAGGTCGAATCTAATAATCATCGACGTCGGTCGCTGTGTCTCTCGACAAATCATTTAATTGTAAAGTTATCAATTAATTAGCTTTCTAATTGATAACTTGGAGCATAATCAATCAATTAGCTAGCGAGCGATCGATAGATTTGTCTACCAGCCGATAAAATTGATACGACGATGTAACGTATCGTAACGATAAATTTTATCATAAACGAAGCTGACCCTCGTTCTATAATTCCGTGTATACGTATAGAACGAAACGGTTATGTACACGAAAGCTTGTACGAGAACGAGGAAAGCTTATCCCTTTCAGCTCTAGCCACAAGCAACTGTGTATAGTTAACAGTAGAGCCGCAGCTAACCCGATCTGCGCGATATCTTCTTACATTAGTACGAGTTAAATTGCTGCGGTCTCCGTTTTCAACTCTTGCGCACAGAGAAGCTTTATTCTACACCTAACTACGTTTCGCACAGAATTTATATTACGAAAACTTCACGATGTGACCGAGACGCTACTGTATCATGATTGCATATTTCATGGAAAGCTGCTTGCAACATTCGCAGACTTTGGGTATTATCGTACACGATAATACGATAATACCTGACCGAAGTATTTTATTCGAGATTCAGAGTATTTCAGGTACGAATTGGAGATTCGAGGATTGGAGGTGGACGTGGTCTGGATTGTGTACAGCTTGAATTTTTCAGTGACTTGTCAATCGATCGAATGCATGGACACAGAACCGTGCTCGAGATTTTGTGTCAATTAAACGTGTTATTTTCATTTAGTTTTTCGATTTTAATTCTCTTTTTATTTTCACTTCAATTTAATTTTAGTTATTGCATCAATAAGACCATGATTGAGCCGATGCGACTGTCAGTAATTGGAGTCATTCAAAGTTCATTTATTTCCGCTTGAAATCATTGTCAATCGGATTTCTTCGAGTCGCCCATTCATCCAGACACTCTCCCGGTGGTATCCCTATTATGTACGTGTCTTTTTATATCGGCGGGTTGAAAGCAAGCTCTCGCCTTTATCTAGGTGAGATTTCCACAAAGAAATACTTGAGCCAGGGATACGAGAACGAAAATCTTCTTTATATACGAACTACGATATGAAAAATCTCGTTTACCGCGCAGGTATACGGTAAAGCTGTGTTGACATAAAGCTAAAGTAATAGATAATAAAATGTTATTGAATCACGTTGCATAACCTACGAAAAACTAGGGATACAGACGAGGAGAATGGTAGTAGGAGGAAAAAAAAGAATTTTATGCAGGGGTCAGTTTTAAAGAGAGATTGCTTGGGGCACTATCCCATTAAGGGTAGCAAGCGCCTGATTGAACGAGTACAGAAATAGGGAAGACATATGTATACGTGTAATAGTCAGAACGAAATTACCGTGGTATTGGATGCGTTGCGCGTTGTTCCCCCTTCTACGGTGTCCTTAATGTTGATTATGTATTTACCTGAAAATCATAAAATTCCTCTCATCTCACCGTACGTGCTAAAACGGGCGATAAAACGTTTTTTTGATTGAATGGCTATGTAAGATGGGGGAGGATCTACATCGACGACCCACTGATGTAAGCTTACCTGGCAATTACTTCAGACTGAAATGAAGAAAGTATCTCATCATGGAAATAACCATACAGACACAATTTAAGAAATTAAAAAAAAAAAATTAAGTATAATATTTTTAAGGCTTGAATTTTTTCGGTTAGTATCGAACAACTCTCGTCGATCTGTGTGTTACCGAGAAATTAAGCCGCGAGAGTTTTAATACTACGAGTATATCTAATCTAGAAAGCCAGAAGCAGCAGAAATTGCAATTAACAAAATTGCTATAGGGGATGCATTAAGGATTCTTCTCACGCCCAGGATCGTAAATTATGTCGGATCAGTTTGATGATAATTACAGTTCGATACCGCGAAATAACTTGCGCTGACTCGGCCGAATTCGTTGAAACACGAAAAATACGAGTACAGTACAATCTTCCTGGTACTCGGATTCCAATCTATCGTATTTGATAGAAAATTACAAACGTAAATTGAATTCCTTATTATATTTTTCGTTCCGCTCGACTGCTCGGCGCCGTGAGAGAATACATTGTATAAAATATGATTTAAAAATAGACTCCAATTCGCCAGTCGTAAAAATAATCTCGTCGTGGAACGTGGTTGTATACACAGATATATCTATATGTATATTTGTATACAGTTAAAAAGATGAGAGCCCAAGGGTGCAGAAGATAAGGCACGCGATAATTATACCTAGCTTATGGCGAGTGCAGTGAAAGTCGTGCGTGAATGTGTGCTTATAGTAAAGGCGGACACGCAGAGCTATCCAGGGTGTATATGGGAGCTAGAGCTAGTGGATAAGGCACGCGATAGTCAGCCAGTGCGATGGAAGTAGTAATACTAAACGTATGATCAGACATGCCCGTCATCCAGGACTTTCCGTCGATCATCGGCGAAATTCATTAAATAACCCGGCTTTACAGAGATGTTTGTATATTTACCCAGTGATATTTCGGTCCTCAAATATATATATTCACATTTAAAAACGACAGTTAGTCAGTAAACAATTCATTAACTAACAATTTCATTATCCGATACATATGTGAAAAAACTAACCGGGATCGTAACGAGATTTTTTTCTGTCCTACTTGACCCACCAGTCGATGCAATCTCGTCGAGGGTGGCGATGCTACGTGGAAGCTTTTCACTGGGAGATTGATTCGATAGTTGTATATACTCGCAAACCGCTGCCATAGAGTTCAATATCAATTACGACCAGGCCACTCTCTCTCTCTCCATTTTTTCGGGCCCGTTAATTTTTTTTTCTTCACCATCAACCCTTTCAGGCATGGCTCCCGCTGCACACGCGCAAATCTATGTGAAATTGGGTCATGATGGTTAGGCCACCTAGTACCGTGAGATATAAGAGAGTGGACGAATATGGAGCACCATGATGCAGAACACACAATCGTAGACCCAATCACTTTTTCTAGGCGTGGAATCAGAACGCAATCACATTTTATAAGGGATGGAATCAGAAATATAAAAGTAATAAGTTATTATATTTATTTTCAAATCCATATTGTAATTTATTAATGATGTCTTATTCGTGGTGTAATATGAACCACCAGAATATTTCTGTACTTACATCTTATCGCCGAAGCGTATATCATACGTTAAAAGAATGGAATTTCTTCCAAAATATATGATTCAGGAAACACCAAAACACTTTTCAACTTTTCTTTCACATGTATTTTATACGTGGCCCACTTTACGCCAGATGTTCAACAAATTTATTCGTCCTCCACAAAGAAACGACACGGAGTATTCGACGTTGGAGCGAACTCTAGACACGTAGGTACTTCCAAGAAATACCACGCACTTCAAAATAGCACGTGCATTAATTTCGCGTGTCCCAATGTTACAGGCACATGAAAAATTAAGGTGCGACGGGACTTTCGCGTTCTTAAAAACTGGTTAATGATCGACAAAGGTCTGAGCGAAGTACATTCTTTGAACTTCACAGGCACGTGTACACAGGAAAGTAAATTCTCGCCTCCTGTTTACGTGACGCGAGTTTCAAATATGTTTTAGATCCACTTTGAATGTTTTGAAAATCTGAAAGTTTTGGTTTGTTTTACACGGCTTAACTGATAAGTTCTTCGGAACGCGTGATTGAAAATAAACACGAAAGGAAGCATTCGATCAATCTTCCAAGCAAAACAATATTTATTAAATATATATATTTTTTATTGTATAATTCAATATGTATCATAAATATATTAAACGTGTAAACAAGCAACAGAGATATTAATCACTGTCAACAGTAATCGTAGAAGTTAAGTAGCATTTCGCGATGCCAATACTTGGTGCGGCGACCACTTAGCCGTACGCTGACTGGCGCATCGAATCGATGAGGGAAGGAGGTCACTCATTTAGAGTCTGTAATGGGTCCCTCTACGGACATTGCAATTCGAAGAGGCCGACTGTGACTGACACGAGTTTTCTGCGGTTTTGTGTCCTGCAGATGAATCTGTAAAATTAGGTTAGGTTATCGAAGACAGAAAAAAAAGGAATATCACGTATGAAATTCAAAAGGATATACGTTATAAGTCATCAATAACAAAAATACATCTCCAATGTGTGTATATTGTCACTAGAAAAATAAAAATAATATGGAGACCGGTGGCTCCAGCAACGTTAAAAACAATCTTCGCTCATATCACTCTCAAATTGATGAAGTGAATCAATGATTACCGATAAAGGGTTCGATAACTTACAGCAGACAAAAATATAGCCAGAATATTAACATTTAAAGCATGATCTGATAAAAATTGATTGGGTACGAGTATAAGCAAAACGAAGTAAGTAAAAACAATAAACGTAAAGGTGTAATAAAAAATTCTTAAAATATATGATTGTTCCAAAAATTATAACTATTCATAAATAATTTATTTCCATGGTGAATCGTTTCTTGAATCATCTTATCGTCTATTTCATATCTTAATGCATTATATCGAAGGTTATTCGATCCAGCGGTACAAAGGTCTGTGCTAAAACCTCCGGATTGGCTTTCCGACTTCTCATCTAGCCTCACCGACACCTGAAGCAGTCGCGTCTTATCTATATATATGTATGTATGTATATTCCCAATTTTCGGATAGTGCACAAATCGCGTTACATCCTTATTTCCATTTACCGGTATGACTGCGCGCTCTCACATCGAGCTCCTGATCAAAGAGGTTAGCATATATTTCAAAGAGAGATTGAGTAAAAGCCTCAAGGAAAGTGGAAAAATGTATTCGAACGTGAAATAGCAGATCTGCAAAGTCACACCGACATTTCTTCGATTCACTTCTTTGTTCCATGACAATCAAGCACGCACATACTTTATATATACAGGATGAGGCATCGAAAGTGAACCGGGCGTTTCATATGGAAACGAAGCGAGATATCGAAAATTGTTTCAGACAAACATTGTAGGATATCGAGGGGGACAAAAGATGACGTAAATGAATTCTCCCCTGAATGCACGCATTAAGGTTATTTGGAGGTCAACTTTGCTTTTTCAAATAGGATGGTCAACTTTTTTTTGCCGGAAATCGAAAGAGTGTTCAATTTCGGGTATAAAAGTACTATTACACTAATGTCCTAAAATTGTTAGATTATGAGATATTTTGTATAATAGTTATAACGTATGAGTTCTTTTCATTATTTAGAGTGTACTTACAATTTTAATCCAGCAAGTGTTCAAAATGATGGTCATTGACGTCGATACACTTTTGAAAGCGCTTCGCGAAAAAACGCTGAATTTTGAGAAACGTTTCGTCACGTACACTCGCGCATGCAGCAATTATCCTTTCCTTCATATTTTCAGATGTGGTCGGCACCTCCTGATACACTTTGTCTTTAACGTATCCCCATAAAAAAAAATCTAACGGAGTAATATCCGGAGATCGGGCGGGCCAGTTGACCGATCCTTTACGTCCTATCCAGGGGCGAGATCTCTCATACGTTATAACTATTATACAAAATATCTCATAACCTAACAATTTTAGGACATTAGTGTAGTAGTACTTTTATATCCGAAATTGAACACTCTTTCGATTTCCGGCAAAAAAAGTTGATCATCCTATTTAAAAAAGCAAAGTTGACCTCCAAATAACCTTAATGCGTGCATTCAGGGGAGAATTCATTTACATCATCTTTTGTCCCTCTCGATATCCTACAACGTTTGTCTGAAACAATTTTCGATATCTCGCTTCGTTTCCATATGAAACGTCCGGGTCACTTTCGATGCCTCACCCTGTATATGTATATATTCGATGATAAATTAAATTCTCATTATTATTTCCGTATTATTGATATTACATTATCTCGTATATTTCACAAGATGAATTATTTATCTTAAAACCTTTCACTTTCTCGACGGCAGACCGTCTGGAAGCTTTCTCGGCGTTACGCTGCAAATATTCAAGTTAAACGGATCACGTTATTTTTCTATACACGGTGCTTTAGCATAATAAAACGTGATACTTACGCCTTTAGCCTGAGTATCCTCGGTAAGGAGGATTTCAAATTTCGCCGATATTGTTATCAAGCTTATTGATGAATGTTATAATCAGACGAAAATGATATTTTTCATGACTAGGCATAATTTTCGAGCGAATTTTGTGAATAGAGTGGTAGAGACACCGTCGCCTTTCGAACGGAGGAAAGTTCTTCAAAAATACGAAAAATAAACGTTATCCAATAATTATTCTCGAGAGTCACAGAGCAATATTGGCTGTAATTTCTCGTTACTACCTAGTCTCAGTCCTTTAATTGCTAATATGTAGCTCGACGACGACATCTGAGAACTTGAAGGTTGCGACGTATATATATCACTTCTCTTAAGCAAATACATTCACGTCCATATATATTTATACATGTACACTTCACCCATACAGTGACTGAGTTTCTCGTCTCGTGAAAACTAATTTTTCCCCTCGTGAAATACTGTTTTTTTCCAACTCGCTTTTTACCTCTTCCTTCTGGTCCGTCTGTCTGTCAACCTCACCCTTCGCTCAATCCCTTTCTCTGTGTTCAACTCTCTAAAGGTTCCATTAATATTTGTAAGAGTTACCCGTCGCTCCAAGTTTTATGTAATAAACCGCGACGTGACGAGTCTCATGGAAACTACATTCAAGATGTATGTATTTCTGTAACACAGGCACGGCAATTGCGGAGTTTCGTCGGTGTGCGACTGTCACATTGGTGAGCTCGAACAACGGCTCAAGGCAATTTGTACTACAGTGACTTGGGGCTTGATGGGCCATTTAGTCAAAGTATGTTCTACGCATGACGCGATAAAGTGCTATATTGCACTTAAGTTGTTGCTACTGATGTATATATGTACCGCATACGTATATGATAATATAAGGAAAATTGTATAAATTAAAAAATGGGAAATAATCAGAAATCTGATTTTTTGACCAATGCGATGGTGTTTTTTTTGTTTATTTAGGATGAAAAAATAATAATCATTATTCTCTTGAGATCGGAGATTTCATAAATTTGTTCTATTCCTAAAAATTACAAGAAATCGAACGAACTTGGTTACATTGTGTAAGCTTTAGCAACGTTTTAAAAAATGTTGAGATATGTCAATTTTTTTAACGCTAACAAGTCGATATTTTGGGTGTTTTCTCGCCATATATTTCACGCAGATTACAAACGATAACGATTTCGTAAAATCACAGTCTAAAAACAGATCTAACAATAAGACTATTTTTCCAAACTGCCTTTCGCGTAGTTTAAAAAGTTGAAGAAGAAAATGAAAATAATCAAATCGAAAATGTAAATTTAAAGTTTTTTTGTTTTCAAATATTGTGAAATTATCAAAAATTGGGGTTAAACTAATTTCAGTATGGATTTTATTTCATTGTAAAAGTTTCCTCTCTACATATGCCGAGATTAAAAACCTCAACATAGGCTTGTCGATAAAAGATCCTTTGCAGACAAGACAAATTTAATTTCTGCTTTTTTTCGAAAAAAATAAAGTAAAAATGTATGCAATGAAGTACGATGACTCGATGATTAGTATGATACATCAAATACCATGTACAAAATTAACATAAACCCTCGTCGTAGCGACGGTACTATCGGAGATCATCCATCGATAGCTCTTCCATCGAGAAAGGATATTGTAAATCCGCGTAAAATAAACTTCAGGAAACGGTAGACTATCTCGTCCACGTATTTATTCCCTTTCTCACTGTACATCCCGAGTATATAAAATAATAAATATCTATACTGGTTATCGCATCGAGTGCGGAGAACGAGATAAAAGTGAGAGAACAAAAAGGAAGAGAAATCGCATGTTTCATTCCGTTACTCTCGCGACGATACAAAAGGTGTTTTACGTCAAAGATTCAGTATCCTTGCCCCTTGCTCTTTGCGATTCTATCTAGCGATAAATTTTATAGCACGGATTCGAGATTGTAGCGAGGATCTTACTTTCGATTTCTCGTCTGTCGTATCCGGTTGAACGTACTCGTGGCACGTTCGTGCGAACAAATTCAAAATTCATCGAGAACCTCATTGCGTATTAAAAGTGACCCATTCGAGTAAGGAGAAAACAACGATCCGAAGCTGTATATTCGGTTTCGACGTACTTTATTTTTTAATAAAGGAAAATTCGCGTGGGACCGAGACGCTTTTTTTTATCGACCGATTTATTTTCATGACCAAGATGTGAAAGTGCTTCTCACCAAGAATGCTCCGCGTTCTGCTGAGTTTCCATCCGCAAACTCTTTTCTTACGTGCATACGTGTCGAAGAATAAAAGTAAATACCCATATCGAAGCTCGTTCGATATTATGGAGGAAGCAAAAGTACGTGCATATGTGAAATAGCGCGTACGCAACGATATTTCTCGATTCATCGAACATTGTATTCGCAACGTACTTGCGTTAAACTTGGCGCGGGTATGTTTACGTCCGATAAGCTAGACGACGAGGATATTGAATGGCGAATTTCATAACAATCGATAAAGTCCTTTGAATTTAATAACGATTAAAATTTTACGTTATCTTTCACTTTGAAAAATACGATCGTATATCTGTTCCCAAAATAATTAAAAAAAAGGATTTATATTATTATGTGGGGTACAGTCGAGGTTTGTTCGATTTTTATGAAAACAAACCGCAGGGAATCTATAAATTCGTCAAAATATAAACGTTTTTTTCCATTAGACAGAAATGCATTTCCATTTATTAAAAATCGCAATGACTTTATTGACATACCGATAATTTCGATGAAAATTGAAATACTCGTTGATACAGGAAAGAAGCGGGATTTTTCTTCAAATTAATTTCAGAGAGGAAAAATGTTTTTATTCTTGCGATCTAAAAAAGTGACGATTGGAAATATCGTTGTTAGAATCAATGCGAGCTATTTACATGTACATACCCATTTTTTACTCAAGCAGTTTACGGAATTCCATTAACCAACTTCAGCAGGATTGCAACGCGTAACGATTTGAGTCGCGAGCAAAAAAAAAGAGAGAGGTGAATGAGCAAAGAGGAATAAAAGTTAGCACCAAAGAGTGTAGTAGCCTCCGGGCGTGCTGTTGAAAATAAATACTTCAATTTTCTTGTTCATTAATGTGGAGAGCGACGACCGTGTATCGAATAAAAAAACACAGATATAGAAGAGAAGAGGAAGGGAAGAGAGAGACTGTATCCCGGGCTGAGTGCTTGGACGTCCGAGCAAGCAATCGACGACCCTCGGAGGTTCGAGAATTGAGAATAAGGACCGAAATAAAGGAATAAAGAAAAATATACCCAATTTGTTCGACATTCGATTACTCGTTGATAATGCAACATCGTTTCGATTAAAGCCCGAATCGAACGTTCATCGACCATATGTAACAGCAAAATCAACGAGATTGTAATTAATAAAAAACTGTGTGATTAAAAGAAGTTCAATTTTTCAAGTCCTTTGTCCATATATTCTCTCTAGTACAATGAGAATGACTCCTAGAGAATGAAGGCTGGAAATGGAGATAAGTGATTCGGTGGTTGCAAAAATATTCGCACGTTAAAAGTGGCTCACTAACAAATTTAAATCGCACTGGAGTTGATAAGGCTAATAAATTCCCGTAACGTCAAGATTTATATTTCCATTATCGTGTACCGTTGGAAATCTTTCTGGTTGGTAAAATTTGTCATTTGTTAGAGCCGGATTCGACTTTCTCGCTGCAAACCGTTGAATCCTCGTGGTACACGATAAACGACGGGAATAGATTAGGGTGTTTTCGTCATATCTGGTATGCGGAACGAATATTGAAAGAAAAAGTCTCGCAATCAACAAAACGACTCGAGATACAGCTGGGAAAATAAATATGGTTTCATAATTTGCATTTTCACGTAGAAGCAACGGGCGTATAGAAAGCGATATAGGGACCAGGGGGCTTGGCAGCACGAAATGCAGAGGAGCCCGAGAGCCATTTCGTGAGGCGATAGAGCTCCACCGAGCGTTGTATTAAAAGTGACTAACGCGGTTACCAGCTCACTTCGCCTCTGCCTTAATGACCCTTTTCTCAACGATAAGTAAACGCAACGGACGAAGAGTGCAAGTGAAGAATAACCGGGGCTGGTTTTGCTCTGGGCTGATGCTTTTGCTTCAAGAAAATACCAGGAGGGAAAGACTCGAGAGGAGAGACGGTGATAACGTATATAACAATACAGAGCCCTTATATATATATATATATATATATATATATATATATATATATATATATATATAAGGGCTCGTTATGGGGCTCGCGAACTTTGTATTTTCAGTGCCTGCATAGTCTCTGTCTCAGCTTCCTTGCTTCAGGGCGAAGAGTCCATCGGCGATGAACTACCAAAAGAGCTTAATGAATATGGCGAATTTATTTAAGCTCGTTTATTATTATTATTTCAACGCGAGACTCGCCGCAGGCCATGTGCTAGATGGCATTTATATATATACATTATATAGATAGGATGAATAGCTCGGTTATGGAAAGTTTCGGCAAAAAATTGTGACGATAATAAAGTCGATTGTATGATTGACAGCAGTGACCTATAATTTCTATTTTCTATCGCGCGAGAAATCTGTGTAATTAACAAAATTACTAACATCATTATATTGTGCTCTTTTCTTTCCTGCTTCGATACGAAAATACATTTTTCGACTAAAAATCAATCGGTGAGTTTCTTTAATCGTTTAATTGACAATCGGATAGACGTAAAAATCAATCCTTCATATTTACTACCGCAAATAAATTTCGGTGACGCAAGTTGAAAGGAAAAAAATGTAAAAGGCAGGTTTGTCGCGACGTGCTTGGGATTTTGTAGAAAAAAAGTGAGTATCGCGAGTTGACCAAAATTTCGGAAAGATTCAAGTTTTCCTTTTGGTTCAATGTATTCTTTCTAATTCGTTAAAATATTTTTTATTTAAAGTAGGAAATGAAAGAGCGACAGTAGCGTGGAAACGATGGAGAGTTATGGGGTCATCTATGGTGGAGTTTTTGTGGACGAAGGGCTCTGCACAGCAACAGCCAGGTCGGTAAGCTCGCGTTTATCGACTTTCGAGAGGTACACGCGCGATGATGTGCCTGCGTAAAGCTTACTTGCCTCAAACATAGTACGTCGACCTAACTCTCGCAAACCAGCCTTATCCTGTGAGGCGAGAAACGATGCAAGCTCGAAAGCCCACAGCGCCACAACCTGAAATCTCGATGGGTCGAGCGAGAACGACGACTAATACGAACGAGGCAGGAAGTCCTTAATCGGCCAGTTCCGCAAACATCAGTCGATACTCGTCTTATAAAATATTTCGGGGTTTTCTTTTTCGACTTCGGAAATTACGTCTGCGAACGACTCATTCATTGTTTATTCGCTTTCTATTTTTTTGTGGATTAGAAACTTCCGTTGATTTCTTGCTTTTTCGTGGAAAACAAAACATTTTTACTTCCTTGGTTTTTGCGTTCTTGTGGAGGAAGAATTCATATTATGTCGATCACACTAATTTTTTAAAAACTCGCTTTTCCGAAAAATATTCGTTATCCTGTGACTATCGTGATTTTTTAACTTGTTTCTCTCAATTTGGCACGTCAATAAATCTACCCAAACGAATTTAGTTCGATCTTAAATTTGTTGAAAAATATATTTTTGAAATAACACTGAAGAAAAAATTACGAGAATCAAATTTAAGTTTTGCTCTCTCGTGATTTTTGCTTATTCAAAAATGATTCGGTACAAGAACGCGGGAATTGATAAACAAAACTCGCACGTAAATGGTGTTTTATCAACGAGAGACAGAGAAAATTTAATTTTTAATTACAAAGTTCCATGTTTGATTTTTGTAAATTATATAAGAAGGAATCAGAATAGATATTTCACTGCAAAATGCCGGATTTCACATCGACCTATATTATTTGAACTAATGATGGACGCTGGACAAAGAAAATAATATATTAAGGAAATGCTAAAAGCGTACAACACTTTACGTTATTCTATTTATATCGCCTTAAACACGATTTACCCATCTTTCGACATTGGTAAAAAAAGAATTGTCAAGAAAGTTTTGCACAACTTTGAGCCAATACGTCGTATATAACTAAATCGACGCCTCACTATTCGTAGTCACGTCGCATCTTCCTCACGACACGTTCGCCCGAGCTAAGTTTTAGTCGTAAAGTTCATCCCTTTATCCTCGATATCGAATTAAACGAGCTGGCGCTTATTTATTTTTACGAAGATGGAAAAGATCGAGGATTTTATCAATACTTCATTATCGACTAAGGATTATTATCGAGTATGACAATTATTGACAATTATTGGACAGCTCACAAAAATAAGTGAAGACAAAATCGAACTTAATCGAATCTGGGTTACTATCAAAAACAAAATTTCTTTTGAAAGTCAATCTTCAACGAGGTTTCCATCTCCTAATTCAGTTCCTTTTTTTTACAAATCTATAGCGTGTAATATCGACGTATTATGTATGATGAAATCCCTATCGTATGATAAGGTTGCTATAAGCAAAAAATTAAAGTGCATTGTTTCATAGTTATCATTGACACTTTCTCTTCACTAAATTGATCAATTTATAGGCAGTTTATGAAAATATGGTTGATATACTTTAAGATTTTGCAAAATTAACAATATATCGACGATAATGGATACACAAAAACTTGCAAATACTCAAAAGAATCGTAATTTGTACGTTACGCATTCTTTCCAGGCTTTAAAAATGGCAAATGTCCTTTCACGAACGAACCATCTTCATATAAGAACGAGTCCAATGACGAATTCTGTGTTGGCACCAACGTAGAAAAACAAACTTGATGAATAAACCTTGACCACCATAAAATTCTTTATCCGTCGAAAAATACGAGTGAAACATAATTTTTGACATAAATAAAATTATCTTTATATGTAATAATAACCATAAAAATATAAAGGCAAGTTAAACTATTTATAAACATTATGACCGAAGTATTAGTTTCCAATTATTTATTCCCAAATTTACGTCGAACGTGCGAAAAATGAAGTTTCAAGATTGAATTTCGTTCGTTCCAGTACTGAAACGAAATATCTACGATAATTTCATTTTATAGCACACTCCCACTACGAAAAGCATTAAAATTGCCCTAGACGTTCAAAGGGAACACCTTGAAATTACCGTTATTGAAATTAAATTAAAAAGATAGCAATAAAATGTCAATGCTCCGTCGATATCAACGAGGTCGAGAAAGTATCTCACGCGGGTAAGTTGAGCACTGCTTTTCTTCCTGCTAAATAGAGATTCTGATCTGATTAATGGGGATAGGGCTGTCTGATCGGCGAGAGGTGACCCTTATGCATGAGAGCCTCTGCTCGTGCGTTCTTTTGTTACAACGGATCAGGGCAGAGTTCTATCTTACCCACGTGATGTGTTTCCATAGGCTGATACCGACAGAGTAACCCAACACACACGCAGAAACAAAGGTAGTTTCGCACAAGTACAACCGTTTTTTTTTTACATTAAGTTTCGTTGATGTTTTCAAACTTTTGCAGACTTACGTGTAATGGCGGACATTTCCATGAAAATGAAGATTTCTCTCTAGTAGGAAACAATAGATATTTCATATAGGTTTTATATACTAGCGACCCCCCCCCCCCACTTCGCACGGCTGTAATTTAGAAAAAAAAGTGAAAAATGCTAAGTTACCTTTGATTATAGAATTTCTTTATAAACAATGTTTGCAGCTGACTTTTCCGTACACAATACGAACAAATTGGGTTTGGAAAATGTCGCGTGAAAAGACTACCTATACTGTCCATGGGAAAAGCACTCAGCGCTTAGGTTTAAGCCCAACCGCTCCGTGAATTTATTTTTTTGGTTATTCTAAGCTATGATTTCTTCTAAAGTATTTATGAGAGTGATTCACTGTAAAGGACGATTATACTCTACATTAAATACCCAAGAATACTGTCGTATTTGTTTGGATAAGGATTCATAGTGAATGAGAGTAAATAGCGTCGCAAGTAACGCTATTTTTAATTAAAGTTTTAATGAAAGAAGTGGTTACTGCAAGCAACCATAACAGATAGAGATACTATATGTCATCGCGGAGTTTTCTTTAGGATTTTAGAAGCACTACAATTCTCTAGTACATCATTTTTAAGTATATCTTAAAGTTAAGCCTACGTAAGCCATGCAAATTTATTTTTCGACGATTTGGTTGCAAAATATGATTTATGTCTACTTACAAAAAACCTTAATTAGATTTTATTATATATATATAAGCCTTCCAGAAAAAATTATCTAAATGATGGTGAAAACCGCGTTAAATATATAGATGTATATTTCTATATACATATAAAGTCCAAAAAATAAAAAGGAAACATTTTTAGAAGATTGTGCCCGACCAAATATATCGAACGATATATCATTGAGGAGATATCCTGCAGACTCCAGTGACGATATAACATACTTCACGTACAGAATTTTCGGCTTATATGAGCTCGAATACATAAAATATGTATTCAGCGATATACTTTATTTCTCTTCGTGAAAAGAGGAGCTTTTCCAAACCGCAACTCTAGGTCGACTCAGCGATTCGGTTCATTCTATTTTCTTTTATATGTATTATTATGTTGCTTCTCGACGGCATTCTTAGTCTCTCACTGTGAATCCATAGCGGCGTGCTCATTATCAACAAGTTTTTCCTTGGGCCTTCGCAATTCCGAAAAATCTACATGAAAATACCTTGAAATTCCGACGATATTTCGTAATTTTTTCATACAACTTTGCGTTGCACATTTACATATATCTGAGTGTAATTTACTCAAGGCAAGCAATGAAACTGTAGATTCTTGCGTATACATTCTGTGATAATATGACGTGTACAAATCTCTAGAATTACGAATCCAAAACGATTATGAATTTAAAGATATGACATCGTTATTATTATTATTATTGTTAAACTCATTAATTAACCCTCGATAATAAACCGATTAATTGTACTTGATAATTCATAAAAGATAGTAACAATATTATAATAATAAGCAAATATGCAAATTGTTCAGCTGTTAAAATTTCAATAAGATCGGTACTTAGGTACAAGATCCATTTTATCAACACTTTCGTGACTTTAATGCGTTCCTTGATAATTTTCTCAAGAAAACCACTATAAGTAGCGATGTTTCATATCTTAGCAACAATTTGTAAGAGCAGAGTGAAGAAGAGATAGGTACATATATAGTTCTATATGAAAATTCGAAGTGGACTTTCGTCCGCAATTAATTAGCGACATCTTCTTAGTCGTGATACTAGCGGTATTTGGCTCACCTGCTTAATGACGAAATATTATCGTTATTAAACTCCATGTAAGTTTAAAGACAAAAGTATATCGTCGTAACATGAATAGAACGGGAAAATGTGTTAAAAAGTTGCTTATTATTGCACTAATTAGGCTATTCACGGCATTCCATTATTTCTTAATATTATAAATAAATAATAAATGTTGCAAATACCATTGTTTCGGTCGAGAATATTAATAAACAAATTAATGACACTTTGGCATGTGGCAGTTTTCAACATTTCAAGATAGAACGATACTTCATTAAGCTCGATGTTGTCGATTTATCTCTATCTCGGGATTCATCACTGCGTGACGTAATATATTTTCGATCCAATTTAATAGTCAATCATACCTCCTTCATATACGTGGCAACCTTGCGGAAATATAATAACGATGACGAGTACGATAATAAAAATGATAATAATATAGAAAGCAATATTTCGTCATAAGCGAGAGTGGAGTTCTGTGAGCGTGGATGAGTATAACGAGCATGAATGAATGCAGAGAACAATCGAGAAAAATAATTAATGAGTTGTTTTACGAAAGATCTCGAGAAGTTGCGACAGTTTAGGTGGGAGAAGTAATCAGCGTTTCGCAAAAATGCAGTAATTACAAAAAGTATTGAACAGAATTTAGGAAAAACGTATATCTCGATAAGCATATGTATTTTATTTAATTAATATAATATCAAAGTCTATATCTATATTCATATCTAATATATTATGTATAATTATATAATATAATATTATTATATAATCTTTATTATAATCGTTATCTACCTCTAAATTTTAGGAAATGAAGGACCTTTCGTGCCAAATCCACAATAATAATAAATTCATTGTCAATAAGCATGAAAATTCTTCAAAAAAGAATTTCACTTATATTGGAAGATAGTTTTAATATTACTGCTAAATCGTATTTGACCATCGAGTTGTACAAAATTGCGATTTAAATGAGATTGATATATAAATATAAGTAGTGAATTTTTTCGTATCCTTGAAAGCGAAAGAGGGAGTTTGAGAGAGGAAGAGTCAACCGTCGTCTCATAGCTCGCTCTCGTCTCGTATTGTTTCATTCGATTTTTAGGAGAACTTTGGATTAAAGCCAAAATGAAGCGCCGTGGCTTTCGCGGGTAATCAATTCTTCGAAAAATCCGGAAATTGGTGGGACCTGGCGAGTGAAGCGTTGAGGGTGGATGCTTCGGTGTGCAGGGGGTGCAGGACGTTACATGATAAAATTAAATTGACGATTTGGACATATGCCAGCTGCTACAGTTCTTCCGCTTTCTCATAATATTATTTATTTATCTTGCAAATATGGCGAATTATGATTTTTCTTTTATCACCTAATAAGTTTATTAGGAACTAAGGAAGTTTGTTCCTTAAGAGTGTACACAATCGTCCTATGTTCTCGAACTGCTTAAGGTAGTCCTATCGTTACAGCGTTTCCATTGGATTTCACTGAAAATTTGCAGAAACGTTCTTTGATGTCATATGTATATATGTGTAAAATTTCAGGGCCCTTTATCGACTCAAAAATCACGATATTTATTCTTGAAAATCATCACTTTTCGCAATCTCCCATAAGAGCCCGTGTTAAATATCGCAACATTATACAACGAGTATCTCGATCATTTGGTCGATGAAGCCTGTTGAAATTTTGCACACATTTGTATATGACATCAAAGAAGCTTCGATTAGTTTTTATAATAAATCTTATGGAAAAAAAATCATGGTTTTGTTTATTATATAACAAATAAACTTTCCGTAGGATCAATTTGAATTTTGAGTATGTTGTACTTTAGTCGATTTGCAACAACTTTTGTTAATGAAATTTACCGCTTGGTCCACTTCCAATGTGAGAAAAAATGGAAATAAAGTTTTACTCCCCCACCCAACGATACGACTACCTTAAGTTTATCGAATTTGTTCAAGAGTTTTTCGATATTGTGAATAAAACTTTTAATCTTTGATATCAAAAATATCAGAGCCTTTGTGCAAAAAAAAACAAGAACATAGATTATTCCATGTCCTTCTTCTAAAAGCTCATTCGTTAAGTATATTTGCACCATTCTGTCCATAAATCTTATAACTTTCCTTCCGTTAACATTTCGGAACAATCTAATTTCCACGATGATCTGATCCATGTTCTTGTGATTTTCTAGAAGAAGATATAATTCTTGGCTAGTAATCGAGATCAATAAAATTTATCAATAAGGTGAGAACAATAGAACAATACGAATTTTAATCACAATCTTGTTTACATTACAATTACCCCGTGAAGTATTCTATTTTCAAACCACTTATACACAGATCGTAATTTCCGTTAATAAACATGTCGAGTTCCCAAAATATTCTGCAAAAAGTTCCTTACACTTTACAACATGCGTTAATTCATAATAAGACACACATTATTATATTCAAAACTTATAGTTTTTCCACAAATTCAAACGTAAACTACAAAAGTTTCAATTCGACCGCTTTTCGTATATAAATTCAATGTCTCTCCCATCACCAAGTTTTAGGTGAACGCGCAATGTAAACGATATGCCCAGGGAAATATGAAATGGCTCATTAGATTGATCTGATGAAAACATGGCGATACCTCTGGGTACAAGACCAATCTGCTATAGTCACAGCTTTGTCGTACCTACTGCTACTCTACCATGCTGGTCATACTTGTTGCAGTGTGAACGCGCATATTACCAAAAAAATTTCTTTCTTTTACTTTCTCGCCAACATTAACTTATAATTACCAACATAAGGTTTACACCCATGTCATTAATACTTACCAATAAGTACTGAGTATGCTTTCGTTTTAATTTGAAATAGATGTTTCATCCCTCGATATTCGCAGCCATTCGTGATGACTAATAAGCTATGTATGCTTGATAAGGCATTGAATACAAATTGGAAATTTCTCTCCCTTCGATGATTCCTCATTCCCAGTGCAATATCTATGTATCTGTGTGTACAGATATATAGACAGTCGGCCGAGGAGCTATCGAAACCACAAGTACCACTGCGTGGCTCGTAACTCCTCTCTTTGTACCTCTAGATAATAGTGTCGAAAGATTTTTCTTTCGACCGGATGCTGAGCAAACCGGATGGACGAATATAGAATGGATTCACGAGTTTCATAGCCACCTACGATTTTTCATGACTTTTCGTTCTCGTACCGTTCCCCATTCCGACTCGCTATATTATTTCATATCTCTCCCTGTCTTTTGGGATGGTATACGCCATTTTATTTGGGGGGTATGCTATCACTGCTATTGACGAGGAAAAGAAACCAGAGTGGGATTAAAAAATTCATTCCGCGTAGATCCGTTTGGATGCGTTCCGGAATAATACCTTCAACCAGAGCACCTCCGCCCATGCACATACACCAGATATGCGGTACAACGTCCAGCAGATGAAAAGCATAAAATTCAGTTATCCATTTGCGAATTTGATAGAATGGAACACGTTCTACAACGTTGGTTTCGCGTCGTTAAAAAAGGAGGCGTCTCTCTTTCTGAAAGAGAAAAAAAGGAAGAAGCAATGGTTATAGTCTAACCATGGTCGTTTAACAACAACCAACGATCGCATATCCTGGAGTGAGCAGAATCAATGGAGTTTTCAGTGAATGACTGTTTTTACTGCGTCATTTGAGAAAACAAACGTTACTGTAAATAATTCAATCTACATTTACAGATGGCAATAAACTTTTAGTTTCCGGTGTAAACCAAATTTTATCCACTGGGAACTGAACCAGTAAATTTTTCATTGTTTTTCATCAATTCAATGAAAAATGCTTTCGTTCTTTTTATCTGCGACTAACGAAATTTAAACTTGGAATCGATGCAAAGTTTTCTCAATCGCAAGCTAGAGCAATCGAATTATTTTCTCTCAAAACAATCTGGTTAGTCGAGCATGCAAAACTTCATTCTTCTAGTACGGAAAAAGGAAAATCGCACATAGCTTGAGTTCGATCATTCGATAGAATTATCAAAACGATTCGAATGTTTAATTAAACACACATTGTTAGCCAACGGAAAACACTCGCGATATCAACTTCGCTTTTTCAGTTTCTATATCCGACACTATTGAAGGATTCTACAAAAACTCTCAAATCAATTCGAAGTGCGATGCTGAGATTTTTATCTCGGGTCAATAAAATTTAGTATCACTTCAAGGACAATTCGAAACAAATCAATTTTAGAGGTGGAACTAAAACCTAGACTACTCGAACGGTTGGTATAAATTGATTTTCCTCCGAAACAACAACAACTGCAGGATGTGTGTACACAAGGAGACAACAGAGTGTTAAGATAGCAATATCGTAGTCAGCAAACTACGAACGTCCTTGTCATCGTGTCTATCTCGAAGTTTTGTTTTCACCAACATCAGCTTTTCTACACTTCACATGAATGGGAGAATTTTCAGCTTTGCGTTGTCGCGACACTCGTTCACCTTTTGTTTAACATAATGGGATAAGCACCCTCCAGGCCCCTACGACGGAAGAGGGAACTCGGTTTTACCATTAAAAAATGAAAAAGGAAAAGAAAATCCGGTTGATTGATGCGGTTGCCCGATGCGACGTGGTTTTGTATAGTGATCCTCCCAGCAGGGATCTGCTGTTTAAGCGCGGTTGGATGCAGAGTGTGAGAATTCTCCCGATATAATTGAGCGCCGGAACATTCCGCGGGTACGTAACAGGAAAGCTCTTCAAAAGCGAGCTCCATGGCGTGAAGACCAAATAATTGATGACGCGCTATTTCGCGGATCCACCAGAAACGAGTGAGTCGACCTTTTTCGTGCTTCAACAGCTGTGGTAGAACACCCTTTACATACCGCGCTAAATAAAATATGTGGAAGGAGCGTGAAGCTATTTTTCAACAGATATATAATTATCGTTAATGATAGTGAAAAAGTTCGTTAGCTAATGATATCCGTGACTCAAGCATACCTGTGAACCTAACAAGTAGACGTTCTGTACAAAAAAAACATAAAGTAATCATCAAATGTTCTCGTTACATGTGTTAATCGTTAATTATAGAGAATCATAATAATTAATTATGATTCTCTATAATTAATACCTGGATGGATTAATTATCGTTCCGGACCTCTGGAAATACATTTTTGTGCGTCAATTTTATTCAATCAACACCTACATATATCGTGGCACAGTCTGTACGTTTTGTCATTGCAAAATATGTAAACAATTTTTCGTGGATTCTGTAAATAGATGTGTTCAACAAAATGTGTTCTCATCTACAAAATACATGCATAGAACTTTTCAGACGAAACTCCTGGATTGCTCTGTACCCTGCTACATGTGCTACTGTATTCTCGTTAAATGTGTTAATAATTAATTATGATTCTGTATAATTAATACCTGGATGGATTAATTATCGTTCCGGAGCTTTGAAAAAACATTTTTGTACATGGATTTCATTCAACCAACACGTATACTGTGGCACAGTCTGTACTTTTTTCGATTAATCGTCGTAACGCCTTGTCATCAACCATGTCGGGAAACCTCTGTATTGTTTCCGCACTCACACTTCTACTTCTTTTTGGTCATTGCGAAATATATAAACAACTCTTCGTGGATTCTGTAAAGAGATGTGTTCAGGAAAATATGATCCCATCTACAAAATATATGTATAGAACTTTTCAGACAAAACTCCTGGCTTCCTCTGTATCCTGCTTATTTCGAGTAGAGTTTCGAGAAGTTCTCGCAGTGGGAACTTAAGTTGTTAACATGGAACCGAGGATGTCGAGACAAGATAAATACGTATCCACATGTATATATGTATATACCCGTATCTAATATGTATATATAGCACGATGAGTATTGTACAAGGATATATTCTATGTACTGTCTAATAAGCCCTTGACATTACTATCGTTCCAGAATTCGGAGGGTTGTTAGAAAAGCCGTAACCTTAGTATAACGGTTAATTAATTAAAGTAAGATGAAACTCGAGACGCGTGTATTTTAAAGGACAACGGCTTTCAAATTTATCTAGAAACTCTAGTATCAATTTCTATTTTGTGATGTACAAAAGTATTATGTTTGTACGCGTGATTTCTCGATTAGTAAGGGCGACCCCTAGAACTTGAGAAACAATTCAAATTGAATCCATCGATATCGTCAATTCAGTGAAAAATCAACCGCAAAATAACGCCACTCGTACAATTGGATATTAATACGTGACATTTAATTAGAGAAGACGAAATAATGCACCAAAAAGCCAATTTTAGAAAAAAAAAATCAGTAGTTTTTTTTTTACAAAATTTATATAAAAATTGTAAATAAAAATCAAAAACTTCTTGAATACAAAGAAAAAAGTCGATTTTGTTAAAACTTAGTGATTGCGTGTCTGTAGGAATGTAATTAAGAAAATTCGTTTAATTTTATTAGTTTGGTGAAAAATTGGATTTACATTTGGGAATCATAAAAAACTAATTTCTTGTCTTTTACTTTCTAGTGTTTGAGAAACAATTGTCATTTATTGATTTCCATTTTCATTATTAGAAAATAAATAGAAACTGATAATAAGATTTCTTGAAATAACTTCAAAAATATTTGTTGTGAAGAGCTAAAACTTATTGTGATTTTTTTTAAATTTGGTACCAAAATAATCATCGAAGTGTTGACAGAAAACGCCGTAGGGGCGGGTTCGACATATGTGTTTCTCCGGCTATAAACTGCTACCTTTCCTCTACAATACAAAAGTCGTAATCGTTCTCTCGATAATTACCTTATTTGTTACCAGACAAATTGCCCTTTGTTCGGAATGAATTTCCATTTATAGAAAAAAGAATATCTCAAGCGACATGAATTCTTATTTTTAATGCGAGTGAGTTCCTGATCTCTAAAACTTTTACATCGAAAAATGCACGGGGAAAGTTTTTCCTATCTCGTACTTTCATTTTACCAGATTTTTCTGATGTCTCAGTTTTAAGTTTGCACTCGTGCAACGGTTGGAAGCAGATCGACCAAAGGGTGTGGGAAACGGATACAAGTTTCATACTACTTGTATAAGATTTGTTGCTTAATATCGAGTTTTCGGACGCATTGGCTTAAACAGCTTTTTGATAGATCGGCTCGCATGAAAACTCGGATGCAAACACGTTATATACGGGACATTCCATGATGATTCAATACGTCACCTGAAAATAATCATTTTATTGTTTCTATCACCTTATATAAACCGTAAAAATAACACGATTCGGATCTATGATTGTTTAAACTCTATATATAAAACAAAATATTTCTAAAAAAAAAATTGATAAAATATTTAGACGTACAATTTGAATTAAAAAAAATAGTTTTTAGACGTTTAAAACTAACATAACTAATATTTACCAAATTTATCGAAACTCTCTCATCTCGATCTCTCTAAAAATGCGCAACGTTCAACTCTACATCAATAAAGTCCTTTTACATCATGAAAAATACGTTTTCTCCTCATTTCGTTTCCTTCTCCGGTCTCCCGTGTATTATCAATATCACACGTCCCCCGAAGCGTAGAATGCAAAAATTGCACATCCTCGAAAGGTTCAATAAACCCGGGAAGGTTTTCACATATCGACGCTGTCGGCTGTTCTCTTCGATGATATTGCAAGGGACGAGGACAGGACTTGGAGTTTTTCTTTTGGATTTGAAAGTTCGTTTTGTCGCTGCAGGGCGCACGGCGTGGATAAATCTAGTGCCTCGGCTGTGGTGGATACATATATATATATATATTTCCCTGCCTCTCTCTGTCGCTGAATCGACGATGGCAATGTCCATGCGCACGGATGCACGGAATATTTCTTGCCCCTGAGTTGCATCTAGATGAAAATACTTCCATATATATTCTATATAGCTACGTGTAGTTTTCAGCGCCGCTGCTTCTCTCAGTATCTCTCTCTCTCTCTTTCTCTCTCCATGTATTGTTGCTCGACGCACCTATCACCACAGAGACTCATCAGTGGAATGGAATACATTTTATATCGACAACCACGAACCGATAAGTATATGGAGCATTCCGTATCTACTCTGCCATCTTCGAATTCTACAGTAGGTATTTGCGGATTCGATTCAGAATTTTTTCTATGAAGAGGAGGTAAAAACCTTCCCTTTTAGTTCGATTTTCCTCCATCAAGCCTTTTTTTGTAATTCTTTAATTAATTAAAAAATGTTTATTTGAAAATACTTTTAAAAAAGCGTGAATTGTTATTAAACAATTTATAGGTATAATGCATAAGATATAAATTTGCGTCATTTGTGTTTTCTCTGAGAAAAACGAAGTCGGACAGTGGTGAAGTTGCTGTAGAATGCCGCATATACGTGTAATATCCTACCGCAATGTTTCGTGGTTCTTCTCGCTCTGCCAAAATGAAAAAGAAAACGCAAAAACTTCATGTTTTCTTTTTCGCATGCATTATCTCTCCTGTCAGAGGAAAGTTTTTGACTCGGTAGGACCTTAAAACGTAGAACAACAACAAAGAATCCCATTGTCCACGATATCCTTGAGGCACCGGAAATTTTGGAATTTCAACGACTTGAAAAAGTAGTTGCAACTTTGTTTGGAAAACTCTGCGATCTTGGACTGTATGGTGCACGGGTATCACCGCGATACATTTATTCTTTCAGAAACCAAGAGAAAAAGTATGTACAGCAAAATAATAATAATTGACGGCCCGAAACGCAAAATACGCAAATATTAACAAAATAATCGTCGATCTATTTTTCAAAACATCAGTAGCAATTTAAAGCTTGATCGTTTAAGAAGACACTTAGGAGAAAGTTGAATCTCATTCCATTAGAAAGTAGCTCATCGGTTAATTTTACAATATCTTGGGAATTTAGAAAATTTCATCCATCTTCTCCAAAAAGTGATTTTTTCTATATTACCAGAACACTGTTGATTCTCATATACAAGGTGAATTTCATAAGGTGTAACAGGCTTTATTCTAAGGTAGATAGGATCATTGCAAACAAAAGTTGCAAATATACATTGGGAATATTTTTAATAGTTTACGAGATATACATTTTTAAAGTTGGTCCAATGCGAGCGCACCGAGAAGCATTGGAGACGCCCACTCTCTCCCTAACCGTATTGATAGCACAGTGTACGGCGTTATATTCGAGGTTGCAAAATTCAAAGCAGTCAATTTTGTTTATTATATTATTACACAGTCATTTTTATTTCTCGGGCATTGGCTGCTACGGCGGGGCGGGGGCGTCAGTCAGAACAATCAACGCCCGAGAAATAAAAATGACTGCGTAATCTTATATGTAAAAATCGAAGAATGTTTGTTTGTTTGTCTGTCTGTCACGAGTAATCTCCTATACCGTTCATCCGATTGCGATGAAAATTTGGTGAGATGTAGTCCGCACTCCCGAGAAGGTTTCTGCGTTAGTAGAATAATTTTAATTACCAAAATAAACGCGTACGGGGCAAAACAAAATTAACATTTATGTATATCTATATGTAGAGATTATTTGACAGCTGTCAAAGTATGCTACCAAAATGACATGCGAAATAAAAGACACTCATTTGTTTTAACGACTCGATCGACTCGATATTACACATATCGATTGCATAATTCATTTGACAGCGAATGTCAAATTAAGGAGGTTTATCTGGTATCGAGTAAGTCAAAAGAAAAATTTGTGTGACAAGCGTAGGCAATTCAGCATGTTTGACGGCGCCGCGAATGCTTAATCTCGCAAAAATTACTATTATTCGAGACAAATTAATTTATTATGAATCTCATGAGTACTTAATCGATTTTATGAAGCTCTACAAATGTTCCTTAGATATTGTTTTATTAATTCTGTAATTTTGGTCCAAAACTGATTGTCAATGGTTGTGAATTTAATGTTCGTAGACGGAAAAACCACTAAAACCCATAAAGGTACGTGTTAATTTAGGAAAAATATGTTTTTATTTGGGTCTCGCGAATAAGGTATCCTCGAGTCTTCAAATTTTAAGAACATGACTTTATAGATACTGATAACTATATTCTGATTTTTTAATCAATATATGTTTGTTAATTCGCTGACCGGATAAATTTCCTTAATCGTGACACTAAATCGGGAAGCGATTGGAAGATATACACGTCAGTCACAAATGAAAAATACATTACGACCTTCAGAAACGAACGCGCAACGAGAAGCAAGACAGGAAACAGTTAGAGTACGTACGACGACGTATAAACTTTCTTAAAATAACAGCAATACCAGACGAATTAATTAACAAAGTTTTTGAAAATATTGCACATAATTACAAAAGTCATAAGAGATTAAGTGAACGTGCTTATTAGCAGCAAAACATCAATATCAATTATATAAATTTCACGACTCAAAACAGAATACCACGAGAAGCTGAAATGTTCAAATCGATTGCTGCTTTTATTAATCAAGAACAAGTTGTTAATTATGTAACTAAATTCTTGAATTCTCTTAATTTGCCAGGATACCGCCGCACGCTCTAACATTACAAATGGGCGTACCTATAATTCTTTTATCAAATCGTTGAAACATCAATCCACCACGGCTTTGCAACGATACTATGGCTTTCGAGAAAAATGTGATGAACAATCCGAATGAGACTACAATTAAAAATGGATAATTTAAAGGAGAAGATGTGCTGTTGCCACGTATCCTAATGATATCAAAATATATGCTATTCCAGTTCAAATGTTCGCAGTTTCCAGTGCGACTCGCATTTGCCATGCCCATCAACGAAGCACAGGGACAATCGTTAAAAATGTCTATGGTATAGATTATATTTGAAAAGTTCATGCTTCACATATGGAGAGAAAAACAAAAAATATTGTGTGTCAAATGAATTATGACACCAAAACGGCATCGCAACGCATGCCGGATACCGCTAGTATTTTATAAAAATATTATGTTACGCCGAATATCATTCACCCCAATGGAAAAATAAGGATGCTACAACCAGAGCGTTACAATTTTGTTTATTGGTACATTAGTTTTGAATCAAATTACATAGTTTTGTAGTAAACAATTAAAAGAATTTTACAAATTTTATCATCCAAAAATAACGCATGACAACGGCGAATTAAAAAATAAGATTCCACAGTAAAACGGTTAAGGAAAAGAAGATTCCATAAAGAACGCATGTTATACGCGCTCCCGTGGTTTGGGTATGGTAGAATGATGTTTATTAGAAGCCGGTCCTACGCTCAAATCATCCGAGCCGATGAGATTCTTGCCTTCAGATTCGTGGGGTAGACGGTTCGTCGGTCATTTGTGCGCAGGGCGAGCACGAGGTGGACGGCTCGTAGGGGCAGCAGGAGGTGGACGGACCTTAGGGCGCGTCGGCCGAGCATCTGCTATGGAGAGGATGCTCAGAACCAGCACGAATGCCAGCAGTAGGTTGAAACAAATAGAACCCTGAAAATATGCATGAAGAAAAATTCATTATCGAATATTTATCGATTATTTTTTATAAGAATTTTATTCGTGAATCGAAACTTTACCTTCATTGTTGCTACGATGTATTTTCTTTGCGTCTCGTTGAAAAACTTTGCGAAGATATTGATGTTGAAACGAAATTTCGTGCCGACTGTATAATCTGTCGACAGTCGATAATTTTTTTAACGGAGCATTGTGTAGACTTCCATAAAGATTATATGTAGATTTATGGCACATTTCGAAATGTCCGTTTAACCTTGCGCAGTTGAGCGATAATGCATCCACGTGCAGAGGTCATCGAGTGTTCTTAGAGGTGATGCATATTTTTTTGCAGAATACAAATTATATTTGAGAATTAATGAAAATACCTTAAATCGTTTGGTGGAGTCCTAATATGTGCATGACAATTTTATACAAATTTTCATGGATGATCAACCTAGCAGTCAATGCCCGAGAGATAAAAACGACTGTTTAATAAAATAATAAGTAAAATTGACTGCTCTGAATCTTGCAATCCAAAACGCCCTACACTGTGCTATATCTACGCTCTAAATAGACCATAGACTTATAAGATAGACTGAGCGCTCCCATGAGAGGCACTGAAGCAGTATATAAAGGACAGAGATATATCGGGAGTATTCTTCTCTCATTTCAATCGGCGTAGTGGTGGGAGTGAATGGAGCAGCGGAAGTGGAACACATTCATAACGCAAACTCGTGATTTCTCCTCACTCTCCTCTGCTGCCTCATCCCCACCACAAGTATCCTGAGACAGAGAGAAGAGTACTCCCGATATATTGTCATCCTTTATATGTTGACTGGAAACGGCCCATGAGAGCGCTCAGTCTATCTTATATGTCTATGGAATAGACCAACTTTAAAAATTGATATCTCGTAAACTATCCAAAATACCCCTAATGTATATTTGCAACTTTTGTTTGTAATGATCCCAACTACCTTAGAATAAAGCCTGTGACACCTTATGAAATTCAGCCTGTATATGTTTATACATATCTATATATCCCCCCACTCCTCTGGTAAAAATATTTCGGGGCATCGGTCAAATTGACTTTTTTCCATCGCTCCCGTGTTTTTAACAGCGGTATGAGAGACGTTCGGTGAAGCTTGGCGACCGTTTTTCGATTCTCGCGTGGTAGAGGGTCGAAACAAATTCTATCATTTATCCGCAGTACGTGATGCATATAAAAGAATTCAATATGGCGATGTATCAACGATCTGGCTCGGTTGGGGACTGCACAGGCAGTACGCCACTAGGTTTTCTGTGGGATAAAAAGCCGATCGGCTTAGCGCAGTATCCACTCGACATTTTTCGTATTAGAAAAAAGCGTATCAAGCCGGTCATCTTCATCGTACGCTCTAGATATATTTCTGTATATACGCATTATATATATGTTTTCGGTATGTATATCTCGATTCAATCGCTTCGGTTTGCATTTTATCTCACGTTTTCCAGCTCGACACAGACTTTCACCACCTATAACGTCGAAAAGCTTCGTATCATTTTCCCACGGCTATACGTGACCGACATATTCTTTTCACACAGCGAATATTCCGCTTTTCTGGGTCACGACTTTTCGTTTCTTTTTTGTTCTTACCTCCATTGCTTTCGTCGAAGAAATTATTGAAAAGAAAACTCGTGTTACGAACAAACTTCCAGGGATGAACGCATTTTAATTTACGAACCGCGAACGGTTGTAATTCTTTTCATCGCTCGGGATCGAAAACAAAATCTCGAGGGAAAAACGATTCGATGCGAAAACTGGAACGAGCGATATTTTACTTGTCGCGTATTGGGAAAAATATTAAAAAATATAGACAGTAAATAATTATCAACGTAAAGAATCTTTCAAGTAATTAAAAATATTATATTAATTGTATAAATAAATTGCATATGGTTTCTACTAAAAGAATCATTGATGATATTCAAAATTTTGAAAAATTACTTTTCATTCGAATCGCCTTTATTTCCTGATGCAACATTTTATCGTACAATTTTGAACCCATAATAACAAAATTGTAAAAAGCTTTTTAGAACGTTTTTGTCGATGTATTGAATCAATATCGTGTCTCGATACTCCAAAGCACTAGCCGAAATCGAAATCTTTGAAAATCATGGATGCAAGCTACTCTATTGCGAGAATGCTGTGTGCGTCCGGATTTCAACCCTGTGACTGTAATACCCCCAGCCCATCTGGCGCACATACACCAGTGCGACTACACACATTGCTCTGATATCGCCTCGATACGTTTTCTCTATGCCACTGATTACACAATTTCATACCACGCAGCGTTATTCATTACAGCGTCGTCGACGGTATACAAATAGCGAGGATATATTGGGCCCTTTGCGAATTCTATATAGAACTATTCTATGTATATAACTATATAGAAGAGGACCGAGGGTCATCGACGAATGAATTGATCACGACACTGTTTATTGTCAACATGTCCGCCGCTTCCGCGTGAGCTTTCAGTTGTTCTCTTTATGGTTAACGCTCGTTACAATACGAAAAATAAAGAAATATCTTTCCATATTTGATGTTATATTTTAATGTTTATTAATTTTTTGATTGTTTTATTTATTCCCTACATTTTTAGTCGAAAACAATAAAAATGTTTGAATTTAATAATTTTTGTGACTTGCATATCGTATAGTTTAATTTTTTCTCAATTTAATTTATACTAATATTAATTTTTTTTTAATGTTTTATTTATTTATAATCATTTTAGGCAGGTTTCGGTAAATTTGTACGAAATTTGGGTTTATTTGCAATAAATACTTTGACTTTTCCACATACGAACCGGAATACCAAAATTATTTAATCATCAATTTCAATCGTTAAAATAAACCGTGTTTATCTCGTAGATGAATCTTTACCAACAATCGTAGAAATACGAGGGTTCAGCCACTCGCCAAATTGTTCACCCACCGATTTTTTATTTGAAGCCTGTGTTATTTTTTTCAACATATTTTACATAGCAGCAAGGGTGAAATAATAATAATTTGATTCGCATCTTGCTGATAACGTGTGATAAGAGGACAAATAAGATCGAAGAATCATTTACTAATTTAATAAGATCCCGAGAATACTGCAAGACGAGCATCATCCCAGGAAAAGTTGGATACATATTGCACTCGGTGCGAAACTCGCTGAAAAAAAAAAACGAGACATGGCTTCAAACTTAAAGGCGGATTCAATCTTGCTCGTCATCGAACAGCCGTGATAATATTTTCTTAGCGGAAAAGTTAATTGGCGCATCGGAAAGTCAGCCAGCGGAAACTCGACGAAAACTCTTGGAGATACTACTTACACAACTGGAAAGCCGAAACCATTCGCTACTTGGAGTCTCCAGGATCAACCACTTTTCCAGAACTTCGTATCAATTATATTGATCGAAAGTTTACGAACTTTGATTCAGCATCTCCCTTTCCAGATAGACATTTCTTGCCAATTCACGTCACCGAAGTATTCTGCAGTAGACACGACCAACAGACGCGAATTAAAGCAAAAGTTTGTGTGTATACGTACATTTACAAGAAGTTCTCTCGAACGAGATTAATGTTTTCGAAGACTTTTGGACGTTTCGACGTTACAGAGCTTAATGCCACTTGTGTTAGCCAAAAGAAAAATGAAAATATATATTTACCTTAGTTATGATTGTTTTACTCATTTAATAATAAATCACTGAGAAAACATTGATTCGTATCGCACAAACGCGATTTAGCAAGTGAAATTTACGATTATTAAATTGGGTTATATATTTTTTTGTTTCTCAATGAGTGTATTAATTATTTATAAAGCGATATTTTCCATCTCCGAGTACAAAACAGACAGATCGGGAGTATTGTCTGTCCCTGGAGAGAAAGAAAAGTTCCCATCGGGATTGCAAAGTACCAATGCTACAAAAAGGGAAAGCGAAATGGTTTTTAAGAAAGGGGTCGTGCAACGTTGACGTTGATACGATACTCGTCACTTTGATGGGATTTTGGAAATCCTGATAGCCCGAGGAATGTGTATCCGTGACATTTTTTATCGAGGAAAATACTCTCGTCTGCTCCGATGGAGACAAAACAAAAAGACATTAACTAACGTCCTATTTTCCACCTCCTATTTTTTTTAATGCAATCGCTAGAATTCGCATATATTATTTGAATATGCTAGGTGAAATCCCCAAAATCTTGAAACTGGTTGTCATTCGTTACAACAATATTTCTATCGTACAGGATCTTCGATTCATTACGTTATCTTTGCACTGTATCGTAAGACACTTTGAAGTAACGCTCAGAACTAGCGCCATAATGGAAAATTGCATGTTGACTCTTTAATTCCTTGACATTTTTCGAACCTGTCAAATACTCATGTCAGAGGCTTCACTAGTAGAGGAGAGTTGCCGAAGTTGGACCGTTGCCTAGATTGGACCACCATCGTAGCTTGAAAACTATAAAGTAATTTATTCTGAATATAGGCAATATGTGTTGGGTAGTCCTTGCAATACATAATATTATAAATTTAGGCGGCTTCTGTGCGGAACAAAGCGAGAAGTTGCAATTTTGTGTTGACGAGCAAGCCACTGTAGAAATTTACGTGTCTTCCATAACGTATTAAGAGAGTAAAAAGGGAAGTAATCCATTTAATTATTATACCATTGGATAGAGAATTTAATTTCCTATCGGTATGTGAAAGAATCTCATCGCAATTACTTCTATACGATTTAATATAACACATAAACAAATTTAGTTTAGAGTTGCTTAGATTGGACCACATGGAGGTTGATCAAATTGGACCGGTCCAATCTAAGCAACCCAAATTTGTTTCGCTTAGGCGAGGGCTTTCGCTTAGGCGACGCCGATAGTTGACAATGCTTCAGGGAAAAAACAATTGCTGTCGATTTCGGCAGCAATTGTTTTTCGCATTTCGGCCCGGCAACAGAGAATGATGATCAATGCATGTAGTGGTCCAGTCTAGTCAATCGGTGGTCCAACCTAGGAGACTGGTTGCCTTGATTGGACCAAAAACACAAATTTTTAAAATGTATGTTTTTGTACTTTAAATGATTTTTTAAATATTAATAAATATATTAACACATGGGTGATACTTTTATCTTTTATGTCCGATTATCATTTTCATAAAAATCATGTGCATATTCGCATAAAATTAAAAAATCTTAAAACGGTCCATCGTAAGCTACTCTCCCCTAACTCTCGCATATACTCACTGACACTTTCGCATTGTTATAATTCCACAGGCATCCTAACAAACATAATGGTTGGCATCTCACACTTATACTGTTTGGAACCCTTACATGGACAGTCTTTGACACCCTCACACGGACACCCCTTAGCACCCTCATACGGACATCTTTTAACACCCTCTCACGAACACTCTTTGGCACCTTCGCACACAGTTACTCACTGCCACCCTCACACGGATACTTAATAATATCCCTGCTCTACTAGTATCCACTAGAGTTTCTGCCTTGGCATATGGCACTCACAGAAACCTCCCCTCTAACGAACACGCTCGAGTCCCACTCTCGTACAACCTAAGTTTCGTTTAGTATTAAGCGAGATCCCTGAGGAGCCCTCGTGCGTTTAATGACCCCTTATAGCAAAGCACATAACCTGTTTTGTGTGTGTTCCGTGATCCGGTGAAAGACCAGAGGTTTAACCAAAGGAAAAGCTCCTCCATGAAGTTTATTCGTTGAATCGATTCCCCTTAATGAACTAGTCACTCAAACGAGTTCTGCGATAAATTAAACGTTTCATCGAATACCGAGTTGAATCTTATTGAATAAATCACCAATGATGAGGATCACTGAACAATTTTGACCCTTCGATATCTCCGAGCAGATTTCCGATCGTAGACATTCACCGGTGACTGTGCTATATATACTTTTCCCAATTCGGTGGAACACTTCATTAGGGCTCATTGCTCGATTCAAGTCTGAAATATCTTAGCCACTTTTCTCTCGTCGCGAATTCAATCAGATTGTACCTACGGTACGTTTGAAAAAGCTCGAATCTTGAAAATTTGAACAAAAAAAAATATTGGATGACCATCGAATGGAGTCTTCGATAACGGTCCTTGATAAGACATTTCTTCACGCTCTCTCTTATCTCATTCCAGTATCGAACTTTTCCGTTTTCATTCGCGTCGCTTTATCTCGAGCTTACGCGTCGTCTGACCTAGACGCGATGGTTTCCCATTACGCAAGCTTTCTCGACTGTATTATTCATCAGGGTATCTCAGCACGTGTACACAGACAGCGGGAGTCTTTTACCATGGCGTTCAATTTATGCCACCCGGGACATAAAACTTTCGAGTTTTCGACTGTCAACGACGTAGGAAGAACGAAACACCCGCGCAAGCTGCACGTTTATGGTAAAATTTTGTAAACATAACCAGCGTTTTTCTCTGGATTGACGTCGTTGTTATTGTTTTACTAGACGTCGTTGACGTTTCTTGTGTTAAATCTTTTTCCACCTCCCTCGGCCCGCAATCCCCAAAGTTTACCATTTCTTTTTGCATACTTCACTCTTATCTCGACGTCTGCTGTACAAACCCCTCTCTCGAGGGTGGCTTATCATTGCACCAGTGGTAAAACTTTTCACGGTGCCCTAGAATTTATGAATGCGCTCGAGTTATAAACAAATGTATGCACATATAATCATCTCACTTGGCAAAAAAAAACCATCCAAGTGCAAACATCTCAAAGTTTTTCCGAGAGTTGTCATAATATCGCTTGAAGCTAGTTTTCATCTACAATTGAGGGCAAGGAATATACTCGTATGTTTCTAAATTTTCATCAATTCCCAGATTACTGGGAGGATTTGGACGAACATCATTGTTTTTTTGTATGAAAAAATAACCGAGATTCCGAGGCATCCATATGTAAATTTGGGGGTCGCAAAAAGAAAAATTGGCTTACAGCAGTACATAATAGATATAGGTTGAAGGGTCGCGTCCCATCGTAGTATTCGGGCGCAGATGAGTGCACGATATAACGCGAGGCACGTGGCACTCCGGGATAGTCCTCGCGTTTTTTTTTTCGTCTTTTCTGAAAGTTTCATAAATAAAAATGTGATTTATGAATCTACGTGAAGTGACTACAAGATTTTGAGAATACGATAGAAAACTAAAATATACAGTTGGCATATATGCGTCCAGTCGTTTAATTAACGTCCTGTCAACTTTGCGGACCCTACATACTACAAAGGGTCCGTTTGCCCTCGACCTCTCAAAATCCTTTGAAATTACGGTACAAATAACTCATTAGAGGTGCAGTAGAGCTGCACCTCTAATGCTTTGGAGGCGCAGCTGAGTGTAGCACGAGCTTACTTTCAGTAAGAAGACAGCGAGCGTACCAAGGGTCTTATACCCTATGTAAATACATAATACCGACAATAAGATAACAATATTATCCCTGCACTAACAATAAGACAAAAATAAAATCTACAAAGCCAAGATGGTATATATTTCATAATATAATTTGTAATTATTTATAAGCTATTTATTTATTTATACGTTTAACCTACATGTACAAAGGTCACGAAATATGGCCATGACTCGAGCTTTTCAAGCGATATTACCCTTTTAGTTTCCAGTTGTGTTCGTGAGTTTCTCCCTCGGTATACTAAAATATTTATATATACATATATATATACTATATATTAGTTTGAAAAAGCTCGAATTTTGAAAACATATAATAGTATTTTATATATTCTATTATATATTATATTATAGATTACATTATATATTATATATTATATATTATATATATTATATTATATTATATTATATTATATTATATTATATTATATTATATTATATTATATTATATTATATTATATTATATTATATTATATTATATTATATTATATTATATTATATTATATTATATTATATTATATTATATTATATTATATTATATTATATTATATTATATTATATTATATTATATTATATTATATTATATTATATTATATTATATTATATTATATTATATTATATTATATTATATTATATTATATTATATTATATTATATTATATTATATTATATTATATTATATTATATTATATTATATTATATTATATTATATTATATTATATTATATTATATTATATTATATTATATTATATTATATTATATTATATTATATTATATTATATTATATTATATTATATTATATTATATTATATTATATTATATTATATTATATTATATTATATTATATTATATTATATTATATTATATTATATTATATTATATTATATTATATTATATTATATATTATATTATATTATATTATATATTATATTATATTATATTATATATTATATTATATTATGTTATATTATATTATATTATATTATATATTATATTATATTATGTTATATTATATTATATTATATTATATTATGTCATTATTATATTATATTATATTATGTTATGTTATATTATATTATAATATAAGTTATAATTATTTATTGAATATTTTTTTATTTATACGTGTAACCTACATATACAAAGGTCACGAAACATCGTCATGACTCGAGCTTTTCAAGTGATATTATACTTTTAGTTTCCACTTGTGCCCGTGAGTTTTTCCCTCGGTACACTTATATATATATATATATATATATATATATATATATATATATATATATATATGCCTATCTACTGGTAGAAAGGCGTTTATATCTAACTTTATAAATCCCAAAGCGTCAGGGTCAGGTGGTGTACGTCTCCGTGCTTGCCTGTTCACTTACCATTGGTGGAGCCCGCCGAGCAGTTAGAGCCTCCGGGGACTTAATGAAATAAATAAACGGACGATTTGGAGCATGCTGAGAAATAAATTACGTGAGAATTCTCAGTGTTCGCGGTCTTGTAGGCAATGAGGGGGGTTTACAAGTCCGCCAACCGGGTATATAGATATTTCGTGTTTCACGATAGTCTTGCACCCCCGGTTCCTAACTTTCCTCAGAGTCGTCGACAGCTGTCAATTTATTCTTTTAGCAAACGAGGGTAGTATAAACTTCGTGAAATAAATGTTGGAAATTTCACCAAGTTTTGTTTATAAACATACACTCCGCGGACATTCACCCCGTAATTTCGCGACCCCGTTCACCCCACCGTCTCACTTTTGTCTTAATCGAACTCCAATCTAAATGGGAGGCCTATACGCTCACAGAAAAATATTTGTTTTTTATATATCAATTTTTTGCATAATTCAAAATTTTGTTTAGGTTAACCCAGTCGAGACAATGTCAGTAAACGGCCGCAGTCGAACTATTAACTCGATTCGAACTTTCTGGATAAATCGCTATTCAGCCCTTAATCGCACGTCATTATACTCGAAACGACAAAAATACGATAAGGGATATGACTGAGCCTGATTTTCTTCATATATTTATATTTAGCATTGCCAGTAACTGATGATGAGAGGAAAATTGCTCAATTTCGCGTAACACCAGCGGCATCGCGATCGTATGATCGTCGCTTTTCTTCCGGTGCTACATTGTCGAACGAAGGGCGAGATAGTGAGAGACAGGGTGAGTGTAATCGAGTGCGACTTTACGGATGTATAACCGTTTATTGAAACGCCTCTCGCCTTTATAAGCGTGAAGGCATTGGGAGAGAGAGAGAGAGAGAGAGAGAGAGAGAGAGAGGGTGAGAGACAGGACGAAAGGAGACGGCGATTTTATCGCAATATACCGAGCATCCTACCGTAAATATCAGCTTGTCTCGCGGTTCAGTTGCAAATCTAGTGTATATGGAACATTGTTTGCGATACGTAACACAGTGGCGTAGAGGCGTCAATAAATGACTCTAATCGTTATACATATACATATGCATAAATGTGATATGAAGCGAAATTGGAAATTACGAAGTGTGGACCTGACCGGCAGGGCTTTCAATCAGCTAAATCTACCGAAATGCAGGGGAAAAGAATCATACATTATATTCGGTTACACGAGCGCCTGGCCAATTTTTCACGCAGTTGCACTCGGCATACGGTGATAGAAATATACGTAAAACTCCCGAACGAACTCACGAAACGTATGGCGATAGTACGTATTCTCGATGACATAACGAAAATTCACAATCGTGAGAAAGAAAAATATAAAGTTAGAAACTCAAACGTTCCCTCGGAGCGATAGGACATCTCCGCCCGAGGATCCAATAAAATTTCATACCAGGCTTACACCCGATGGAAAAAGGGAAATAAAAAAATTGTCACCAGCAAGAACTATCTTTTAAATATTCATGAAGTCAACATCCGTGTATGCATTGTATATATTTCCCCATCGGGCTCGTAGCCTGTATATATGCCAGATACCAGAGTGGCCTATTTTGTCTCTGAAATTGTCGGGGCTCTTCGACCGTTCGTTAGTTATCGGTGATCCTTGTCCGTTATTTTTTTTCGTTAACTTCTCTCTCTCTCTCTCTCTCTCTCTCTCTCTCTCTCTCTCTCTCTCTCTCTCTCTCTCTCTCTCTCTCTCTCTCTGTCTCTGTCTCTGTCTCTGTCTCTGTCTCACCCCCTCAGTTTCATTGAAAGTATAATATATAATTAGTGAGCCAATGCGGGGTGGTTCGAGCACAATGCACACGGCTAAACTACTTGGCTCTTTTTAGTTTTATCCTTTCTTTTGTGGTCCAGCATTACGAAGCTGAAAAGGAAATAAAAGGAAAAGAGATGGAGAAAATGTTTGAAATAAAAACAGGAAGCGTGTTCATATTTTTCGAAAGTACTGTCCACAGGTTGAATGCAAATGTGCTATATATATTAAGTACGATTCTTTAAGCTATTGTTATTTTCTTTTTCTTCCACGCCGAATGTACAGACTAGAGACTGTTTCCTTGTCCAGGCAGGAACGGCTGAGCCAAGAGCAAGAGACGACTCTCGTTCTCGAATAGGACTAAAAAGTGGTGTAGCGCGTTACATGTACAAAATATACGTTCTACAAAAAAACTCTCGGACGAGCGAAACATTAAATGAGGAGAAAATTGCGTCACCCGACGTAATTAACGAAAATATAAAAACACGCATCCGCGTAAAATAACTTCCACCATCGTTGGAAAAATGTCATTACACGAAATGTTGAATTAAAGAGGACCTAGGACAAAAGCGAGGATTTTGTACGATTTTTGTAAAATACTTTTATTTTTATTTCCACAGATAATACTGCGGACTGAGGGTTTTGTTAAAATTTCGAATGTCGCATGATTTTCGTTTGAAACTTGTTTAATTAAAATTTTTAATAACGTCAGCTTGAGCGACGCGTATTGTAATCCGAACGACAGTCGCATGGCAGGAATCGTATGGGCGTAATTCTAAATCGTACGTTAAGGTGCGAATTGTTCGACTTTATATAGGTATAATACGATGGGAAAGACTGTTCGCATAGAAGGGTGATGGTTCCTGGTTGTCGTTGGTGGTATTGAAAAAAGGCCGAAGAGTAGAGCGATGTGGACGGGAACTATTATTCGTTTGCGTGTATACGCCAAAGAACTACGGTGGCGGGTCCGAGGAAGTGCTTGTCAAAAGAGATAAACAGCCTCGTATTTTTCGCATACGGTGGTGGTGCTCGCCAACCCGAGTATAACAAAGTTTGTAACTTAAGGGTGGGCGAGTACGTGGACGAAATAAAAAAAAAGAGAAGCGGAAGAGGTGATGGAGGGGGATTGGGGTGTGAGAGTGAAGGGAAGAACGTGTGAAAGCGAGAGGAAGAGAACGAGAGAGAGTGTGAAGAAAACAGTCATGCGAAAGAGACCCTCGTGCGGTTTCATACTTAAAAGGGTTGGTTCATCTATAGTGTGTAAGGGTAGGTCCTGTATACGTGGAACTAACAATGCGCCTTCAATTCTGTCGACAGGTTCCAGTTAAGTCGTACGAGAACAGAATTTAGTAAAAAAAATAATTTATTTATATGTATTGAAATATTATTTATCTTAATTATTTATACAGAATGAAAGTTTTTGTTTTCAGGTTTCAAGTTTTTGTTTCGATCAACATTTGTTTAGAATATATGTGTAGATATACAAAAATCTAACAGATCTAACGAATTTCATTCGTGTGAAATGAAGAATTTTGAAACGAAGAATAATCAAGTCGATACAAATAATAAACGAATCAAAATAAAATTCACGCAAATTTCACCAAACTCAAAATTTGAATAGTACCTCGATGAAAATTCAAAAAACATTCAATCACAGTGTAATTACTGAAACAAAATTTCGTCCAAAACATAAGGAGCTGGAAAAATCGAAAAATCAGTCAATAATTAAATCGTTAAACGATTCTTCTTTTTTCAAATAAATTAACAAATAACTTTTTCCATTTCCGATAAGACACAATCATTCGCTTTTTTCTCATGTACAACATACATACTATATATATATTTATTTATTATACCCACGCCATTATCGTCTGCTTCTTTTCGACGATCACCGGCGCCTCTGAAGCATTACCTCGTGTAAAAAAAAATGAGTTAAACCATCAGTGAAATGCACCCACACGCAAATGTAGGCATAAAAAAGGTGGAAAGTATGTATATAAACAGCTATACTTGCTATATGGAGTCAAATACAGCGAAAGCGGAGGACTAAGACCGAATAGCTTTTTTCCTCCTCACCCTTTCTCTCGTGTGTTCGCATCGTGTGCAGCAATGTGCGATACGGTGAGTGCCCGCAAGAGCTGAATGGCGGTGGGAAAGAACGGCCGGCAGGACGTGGTGGGGGGAGGAGGGGTGCAAGTCTGCCACTATACTGATGTGAGAGAAGTCAGTGGAGGTTGTAAAGTTAGCTACAAGGGAGGTAACGATCTACTCCTTTTATACCTACAGGGATAAATTATGGCCCGGTAGACCTAATTCTATGATAGTAACGTGTTCATTGTTACTGGACGATGACGACGATGGCGACGACGAGCACGAAGATGACAAAGGCGATGACGACAACGAGGATGGGAGAGCACGTCATTAACGGCAGAACTAGAGATAAAATACTTATGTCTTTTTCGGTTTTCATATTGAACAATTAAAAAACATTGGCTAATAATCATTTATCGAAAATAATTAAAATTAATGAGAATTTTATGAAATTCACAATGTATTCGTTATTCTTTCAATACACGATTATCAAAAGCGATGAAAGGCATGAAGTATAATACTTTCATTATGAATTCGGAAGTATTAATCAATTTTCGAACAGCGCCGACGTGATATTCCGGCAAAAACAATTTGCAGATCGAGAGGGGTTGTAATATGCTGGGACAATGGTTGGTAATATTGCTATCGATGCTACCGATCGACCTACGCCCAGTGTTACTCCTGAATGTTTTTCATAGTGAACACACACGTGTATATCTATAACGTTTTGAAAATAATTTTCCAGATTGGTTTTCCATCGGTGCCCTGGGATGCGGTAATCACAGCCTTCGCGCTTGCACGGACGACCCGTTTTCTCTGCGATCTCGTTTCAACCTTACCCCTAATACAATCTTGTCTTCCTTCTCCACTGTCGCGTTTTGTTCCCTTTCTCTCCCTCTCTCTCTCCCTCTCTCTCATACACACACTCTCCCTTTTTTTCCTTCTTCATCGACACATCTCTCTCTCTCTCTCTCTCTTCTTATTGACGTCGAACATATCGAAGTCACCCACGCTTAACGTCTTGCGGTTGAGACGAGATGTAATCTCGATGACATCGGTGGGTTTCTCGATTATGGGCTGGCATTCGACTTGTGGTCGTGTGTTCCGCGATGAATCACTCGAATACGCGACATGCAAGAATGCGACCAGCGGAAATTCGTTGGATATCCAGCGAGAAAGACTTCTTTTGAATTTCAATCTGATTCTCGCTTATGCTTTCTACTAACCTCCCACGTTTCTCTCTCGTGGGAGAAAAAAAGGAAAAATCATAGCGGGGGTGAAAAGTTCCACCGGGTGCGAAGAATTACGCGAAGTCGTGATTCAATATAGAGCTCGAACCGTGAAGCAAAAGTTACCGATGACACCTTTCCACATCTACGTTGCGAACTCACCCCTCCCACCCCCACTCCACCCTCGTTCAATTCACAATCCTCGTTACTCTTTCTCCTTCGCGCTACCTGTCTCTCTATCTCTATCTCTCTCTCTCTCTTTCTCTCTTCCGCACACACGAACAAATACTTCCAGCAAAAACTCCATGAAACACTTTCCTCTCAGACTGTTCCGACACGTACGAGAATTCTCACTACGTCATTTCCAATTGATTCTTTCGATTCCGACAGTTCGTAGTTTCCGATGGTTTTTTTTTCTATATGATTATAAAGCGTGTCAACCAGGCAGTTTATGCGCGATATCTACCTACATAATGTCAATGCAGTCATTTGTAACCAAGATTCCCGGTATAATATTTTATTAAAATCTATTTAATCGAATATTAATGTTTATGAACAATTTTGTTATCCAAAAATCCTCGATTTCGATAGTTTGTTTTTCATAAATGTTAGTTTCAACTCTTCTTTTTCTTAGAAATCTCAAAACTTTAGATATGTCCGCGGTGTTAAATCTATAAATATCTCCAATATATTAATATATAAATGAACAATTAAATAAGTATATCAAAGCAAAAACGTGTTTTTAATTATTTAATTATATTATATAAAGTAATAGAATCTAAGTTTCGGATAACGGGGATGAGACTGGTTTAATATCGGCGTTTCTTAAATCGAGGTTGATCACGTGTCTGCCCAACTAACGCGTCATGACAGGTATTCGCCTCACGATATTAAAGACCGAAGCTTAAATCACGATTTCCTAAATCGAGGCCGAACTGTAATTGCTCGAGGCGGTGAGAAATTTCTTCCCGCTGAATGATGAGGGTAGTCCGGGTAGCCACCGCATCAGTAACCACTGACCACTTATATCCTGCTACGTGCGAGTTTTTTCATTTCTTTTTTCTTTTTTTTATCCCGCCATATATTGCACTTTATAGCCAAGCTGCACCCCGACACACATTTTCACCTATTCATCTTTCACGAGCGGCCACGACCCGCTGACGTTTATCGCCTCCCTCAACCACCCTCTCCCCCCCCCCCCCCCTCCCCAAACGACTCTTTACCTCTCCCCTCTTTACCACCCTACCGTACGGATAATGCATTATACACCTTCGAAACCGCGTACCCAGCTGACACTTCAGATGTTGGTCGCAGCTCGGAGCTTATAACACCCCCGATGGAAAGTCGTGTCGAGTCACTCGGCACACTCCCCGGAAATGCACCTGCCTCATAGCGATCCGAGACTCGTGAAAATGTAAAACGTGAAAATGGTGGATTTCTATTATCGCGCGTGCCTTTAAAATAGCATCTTCGTAATAATCGAGAATTAGAAATCAAGCAAGAAGTTTCATTTTCGATAGCTAGAAATAATTTCATCTCGAAAACGGTCTATCGTCCAACAATATTATTTTATTTCCAAAATTATTATTCGCGATTCGTTTATCGTCGAATTTTTTCTTTCGTGGGTTTTTGTTTTCTGAAAGTTTTCCATCGGTTAGAAGCTGATAAATAAAAACGATAAAAGTATCGTGGTTTACAGGGTAGTAAAATTCATGTATAAAATTGAGAACACAATTCTGAAGAGTCAGGGTCACGGACCTGTTGGCTTGGACTTGAGTGATCCATATATATATAGCAATATATGAACCACTCATGGATCATGACTATGATGGTAAACCTCCTAAACCACCAACGTCGTCACCGCCACAACCGCCTCCGCGCGAATGCAATGTTTCCCAAGCATATCCCCTTGAGATACACACGTGTCTCGTACACTGTTGAAATACACACGTACGTATATATATACATACGAGATCCATGAATTCATGCATGGACCGTTCCTCTTGACCGTCGTAACGTAAGCACGCGAGGACACTCGAGCATCATCGCGTCAGGTTTCCATGGCGTTAACTATTTAGTAAGGTAGCAGGTTTACGGATTGCTTCGTTAGGGCGCTACGCCGTTCAACTCAGTGCTAACATCGGACGTATGCTTCCTTGTTACCCAACCGCTCGTAGTTCCACGGCTAAGTACAAACATTCTGTAATTATGAAAAAAATTGCAGATGGTACACTCTGCGCTTAAATCAACGAGACATTCAAACACGACATTTTTTAATCGTCCACCAATTCATTTTAGATCGTGAGAATTGATTATTTGAAAAGCAGCCAGTGTCCTTAATCCACCGGTTTTAGAACAATTTAATGTTGAATGTGTTCGCACAGGACTCAAGTACTCTTGCTTCATTAATAATTTCTACTCGTAAATTGGAAAGGAACGTTCAATTACGCTTTCGCACTTAAGACACTGAATTTTCAACGAACGAGTCGTAGTTTTTTCCTACATAATTGCAGAATCACTTTTTTATTTGTAATGTCTATTATATAAATTTATGTACACAACTTATGTATACCGTGTGATCGATTTTAATCTATCGACGGAAATACATAGACAAAATGGAATTGTACGAAAAAGACGTGTGACGGTCATACTGAAATTTTTCTATCGCAGAGTTGACGTCACATCAAGATCATAATCGGTTTTTTGAATTCGTGTACTGACGCAATTTTCAAAAACTCAAAGTGACTCAAACTTTTTCGGTTTTGACGCTGGAGATATTTAATTTTCTTCATCGTATTCGTGATAGACGTGCAATTATAGCTTCTGATTTAAAGGGAGATATACACCTAGGAGGCCAAAAAAGGTTATTTTTGAGATTTTTTTGTAGGAAAACTATTTAAAATTGCGGATTGTAGTTTGAACCAAATGAAAGTATACACATTCAAGAATATGTTTAATTTTTATTATTAAAAAGTACCGAAAATATTTCAAGATATCGCATGTTCTTTAAAGCTCCGTAAAATAATCTTCATACGCGGTACCCACTGGCGTTTCTTCAAAAATCATCTGAAAAAAGAACTAAAAAGATTATTAAACTAGATACTATAATCTAGTACTTGTCATAGACGATTTTGAAAATATCGATTTATGACAAAATGGCGAACGTTTGAACATAAATAATGATTTTTGTGTCAAAAATTAGTTATTATTTTGTTTATAAAAAAAAAACTAAGGAACGAAAGAAAAAAACCTATGACACGTACTAGAAAATCGTGTATAGCATAAGCACAACAAATTTCAAGGCAATTGGTTCATTGGTTGTCAAGAAATTTTGGGTACGGATTTGAAAAATGTGGTTTCTAGAAAAACGTGTTTGAAAATTTGGGAATAAATAAATGATAAAATTTGTCAACTTACATGGAAAAATCGATACCAGGCCCTTGCCTTGCCGTTTTCACCAGATATTCTTAAGACCTCAAACTTAAAGAAAATGCAAAAAAAAATGATTTTGTTCAAACATCTAGGTGTATATCTCTCCTTAAAAAACACTTGATGACCTTCACGCGATCCCAATCCTTCGACAAAACAAAATCTCAATATGACTTTCTTGACCCGATCCACTGACTTCTTTCCCGATCTCCTTCCAAACCATAAAACTTTTATGTGAAACTTCGTTTTGTACGACCTCCTTTCTTCGACTTATTCCTATCGATAAATTAAAATGCGACACCCTGTATATACACGTATATAAACTATCAGTCTACCTTCAACCCGCGTGTTCGGCTCTGCCATCTGATAAAAGAACAGTTGTTTGTCACCTCGACGAGTCATCGGGTGAAAGTCACGCTGCGAGAAAAAGGACGATCGCCGAGGTAGAAAGGAAAAGTAGAAAGGTCATAAACCGTCGTGCTCTATGTGGACAGAGGATGACACGTACATATGGGAAACTCTACGTCGTTCCAGACACCTCGAGAATTCCATCCCTGAGATATTTGTAACACTTAAAATACGTTTCAGTACACACCCAAAATAAATTTCGCACTATTCGTAATTCGGACTACCCTAAAAAAAAGTCATTAAACTCAACAATAAATTACTTAAAAATTGATTATCCCCTCATCGAATTCGTAAATTTCGTTATAATCGTTCTCGCAAAATTTATAAATATAACTTTAAAAATTTAATAATTACGAGTGCTTGTATCTTTCAGTTTTATTACGTGTGAAAAACAATGTCGAAAGTTCATGTTTCGACGATAATTTAAAAAAAAGCACAATAGCTGAAACATGAAGAAATAAATTGTTAACAATACAAAAGTTGTATCCATTTTTATCGTTGCGGATGGGGCGCACATGTGTGCAGTTCGCGGTTTTTCCCCATCGGGAATTTTCAACAACGAAATTGAAAATGATGGAGAACTTTCAACGCGTGGAGCCCTAAAGGTAATTTATTAAAAGCTTCGCCTCTATGTACATGTACGTATACCACGTTACATATATTATCTATTTGCCCGGTCTTCCCCTGGAAATAGGGGTTTGGATTTTCGACAGACATATGTATATACAACACGTAACCGTTGCGTACATGACTATGCACGTGGGACCTAACCACGCCCGCTCTAATAATCATTAAGAGCCTCCGCTGTGATCGCATATTATATTCCATCAACTTCTGTTACAAATCGAGGGAGTCGGAGGAAAGAAATTCAATACGAACAAGCCATTTTTTATGGGAAAATTTATTTAATTTATTTAATTTATTTAATTTATTTTATTTATTTTTTTTATTTTATTTATTTTATTTATTTTATTTATTTTATTTACTTTATTTATTTTATTTATTTTATTTATTTTATTTATTTTATTTATTTTATTTATTTTATTTACTTTATTTATTTTATTTATTTTATTTATTTTATTTATTTTATTTATTTTATTTATTTTATTTATTTTATTTATTTTATTTATTTTATTTATTTTATTTATTTTATTTATTTTATTTAATTTACTTATTTTATTTATTTTATTTATTTTAAATAAATAAAATAAATAAAAATAAATAAAGAAAATTATGCGTAGGTATTTTTCTCTGTTTCGTTAATCACAACTGACGTTCACAGCTCTTGCTATATTGTTTAATTGCATTCGAAATAAATCATAGATAATGAAAATTTTCGCCAACATCTACAGAAAAAAAAAAGAGCGAGAGACGGGAGTGAAAATGTAATTTTGCACATGACAGATCCCTCAATGCGCTCCAAGTTTTACGTAAGTCTCGCAAATGGTTCGTTGGTTTTTGCACAGATTATCGAAGAACACCGTCATCCTAAAAGCTCTTGATAAAGTGATTACAATACCGCTGTCTGGTTTGACGTCAATTTATAAACTCACCGATCGGAAAATCGAGAAAATGTCACGCCGAGAGAGAATTGCTCTTCGTGCGGATATTGGCATTCCAATAGAAGTTATTCGCGCGGGGAAATATTAATATTCATCATGAAATAATAATTACTAATCACCGATTATAAACTAATCGATAAAATTGATTCCTTTCGTATTTACGATATTGTTGAAAAAAAATGTCATGCATTATCGAGAAAATGTCGTGCCGGGTGAGTCGCTCTTTACGCGGCTATTGATATTCCGATAAGAGATACGAGTGCAGACAGATATTAATATTCATCACGAAGTGATAATTCCAAATTGCTGATTACTATAAATTAATCAATCCATAAAATCGTTTTTTTTTCACATTAGGATAATACGAAAGAAAATTCGTCACGAAACATCGAGCAAAATCATATCGAGTGGGTTCTTCCTCACGAAAATATTGACGTTTGAATCGAAGTTATTCGCGGAAGGAAATTTGAATATTTATTGCAAAGTACAAATTATAAGTTTATCGATAGAACAATTTTTTCTAGAGAACGTTATTATTTGTAAAAATTTGCCATCGTGAATTTCCCTATTTTGTGGGATGAACGACACTTTCAAAGAATCGAATACAAAATTTACATAATTATGTCGCCGATCTCGATTAATTAATATATTAATAGCATTAATGTTTTGTCTATTGCCGACTTCCGAACGGATATTCGACAGTCGTAGAATCACAGGTTACCGTATTTTCACCTGCGTAGTTTGGATCCAGGAACTTCGGAGGGTACGAACGAATGTCATACGCGTGTTTGCTGAACGAGTTTAAAATTGTTTATTTTAGAATAGTTCAATAACGAATTGATTAACAAATATCTATTTAGTTTGAGGAGCTCGAGGTGGATGTTTCTCCTCTCACTGTGTCGTGTGAACTGATGAAGAAATTTTACATTTTTTACCATGTAAGTTCGAAAATTTCTGGGGGTAGAAACCCCTGTGTCAGGGTGGGGATGACTCTCGCTCAATATTTTAACTTCGTACCGTTAAAGGATCCGGAAAAACTGTGTGGGCAATCTAAAACAGCCTTTGCATTGGAAAAACCCGAAGTGGCAAGAAAACATCTGGTGCACACTCGGTCAATCCTTTTTACTCGGCACGAAATTTACCCAGAGTCATCTTCACCACTCGAAACTTTCCGACTTATGATTATAAAAATTATTTTATATTTTTAGGCTTGGCAAATTCTAAAATACCACGTATTACTCAGCAACGGCGGTCAGCGAAATTCCCCAGAAAGGAAGTCTATCTTTAACCTTTTTTTCCATTGAATTTTGTCTTGTTTGTCGAGAGGCGACAATTAATAACGATCCATTAATCGCGCACGTACCGACGAATCGTAAAATGGTGGGCTAGCGTAAATTCGAGCGTACAACTTTTTCCACAATCGATCGTTTACGCCACCCTCTTAATAACAGGAATTCAAAAATGAGAACACTCGTCTCGTGGGATTTCTACTTAATGCTCGTAGAAACCTCAAGTTTGACCTCCTAGCCTCGTTCTCCCTTAATCAAGGTTAATTCATAATTCACCAACGTTATTTCCCACGTCCTATATCATCTACAAACTCCCAAAGCAGATTTTCCTCCAAGCACAATTATACCTTGTACATAGTTTGTTGGCTCGAGTGCAAAAGTGTCTGTGAGTCAACGAACGAAAGAGTTAAGAGAGCTAAAGGGAGAAAGATAACTTTGGTATAGAGACGAGGGCTGACACATTCACGCACGGACGATCCTTCCAAGATTCACCTGGAAGAGCGTCTCGCACGTCCGTATCTCATTGTCAGAAACGTGACTGGCTAAAAGGGGTAGAAACCCAGGGTTCTATATACACTAAGCTTGCCTACACACACGAAACCACTTTATATACATAAATGTATCCAGCCAACATTTATATACTCGTAAAGTACATATAGGTTGTAGTACAGAAGGCGAGATAGACAAAGAGTAACGACATCAAGAGGTTGAAAGGGCCACGAGGAGGTAACAGGGGAGGGATGCGAAAGAGAAAGGGCCATTCGTAAAGAAGGTCGCCTATATATAGTAGTAAGACTCAGTGTTACATGCGACGTGCGCTTCGAAATTTCGATCAGGTTAACAATTATCTGATACACAGAGAATTATGGTAAAAAGTCGCTCTTAGTATGTTTTCCACAATTTTGGAAATAGTGTTGCAGGCGACGAGCGATTCAAAAACTCCATTCACACTTTTTCCGGCACTGAGCGTTAAAGTTTCAAGGGAATTTAGAGAATTATGACAAAAATTTTGGAACACAAATACCAAGAGCCACTTTTTGCCATAATGCTCTGTGTACTTGACAATTTTTAACCTGATCGGTTGGTTTAGTACTCCTATGTTTACTGATCAAATTTTTTATGCACACTTCGCATGTAACACTGACTCTTAAGGTAGTCGCATCGTTACAGGATTTCCATTATATTTCACTGAAAATTTGCGGAAACATTCTTTGATGTCATATTAATATATCTGTAAAATTTCAGGGGCCTTTACCGTCTGAAAACTCACGATATTTATTCTTGAAAATCGTCATTTTTCGCAATGTTCTATAAGAACCCGTGTTAAATATCGCAACATTATACAACGAGTATCTCGATCATTGACCAATGAACCCTGTTGAAATTCTGCACACATTTTGATATGACATCAAAGAATCTTTAATTAGTTTTTACAACAAATCTTACAAAAAAAAAATTCATCATTTTGTTTATTCTATAACAAATAAACTTTACGTAGGATTAATTTGAATTTTGAATATGTCGTTCTTTAGTCAATGTGCAATAACTTTTCTTAATGAACTTAAACGCTCGGTCCACTTGCAATGTGAAAAAGAAACGAGAATACAATTTTAATCCTCTCCCTAGCGATACGACTACCTCAAAACTGTATAAGGATTTCGTCTAACTAGTGTCCATTCTCTCCATCCCCCACCCAGTCCTTTCCTCTAGCCGCTCAGAATACTTTCACCCTCAAGAGGCACGCGTGCATCGAGAGGGCATCGTCGATGTGTGCAAAGTACCTGAAGTACTTGCACTGGTAGCACGTTGTTTGTTGGTGTCGGTGAGATATATTGCAGCCCAGTGCGATGTGGTGTGACGTCGGTATTTCATGGGTTGAGTACAGTCGAGAGGAAAAGGAAAATCCGTAGAAAAGTTCGAGGGTGCGCGCTTCTCTATAAACATACATATAAGTATACAAGGATAGTGTTCTGTGCTCTAGGAGGGTTTGTGGGGTACACGCGGCGAGAACGAGGTGGGGTTGAAACGAAGTCGTGTACGACGGTGAGATACTCGTGTGCGCGCTCGACGAACGAGTGGACCAAGGGTGCCTCTTTCTCTCTCTCTCTCGCTCTGCCTAGCTCTGTATTGCCGCGACTCTGCTAGCACTCTCCTCCGTTCCGCCAGGACTCGACCCCCTCTCCTCAACGCATCATGGGGTGGTACTCCCTCGCTTCGATATTCCCTTTCGCCCCTCTCTCCGTTCTACCGCCACTCAGCCGCTACCAACCCCTCCTACAACGACATCCCCGTCCGACACGGATTACTCTGTGTGTATGCGTCTGTGTGTGAGAGTGTGTGTTGTCAGCGCTTCTCTCGCGCGCTCTTCGTACCGACCGTTATTATTCCTGTGTTCGTGCTTTGCTCTCTCTCTCTCGCCCCTTCTGCCAACTACCCTTCCTCCCTCCAGCCCCGTGCTCCACCCCTCCGTCCCCTACCCCACCCCTTTCCGTGTGTCTGCGTGAGGTTGTGCTTCTCTCGGGTAGCCGAAGCGTTTTCGTAAAGCCAGCCACCGTAGATACGCATGCGCACAGGCGGTATTCGAGCGAGGGTTTCACCTCAGTTCTTCGCGATACACCGTGAAACTCGCGGCCCCGTGTACCGCGTTCACATTTTACTCTATCAATCGGTCGATCACACGCTTGCCTATTCTTTCGGTGTACAGCATCTCACACTGGCTCGTCACCCTATTTCTCCCAACGTCATTTTTTACACCTACATATATATATATATATATATACATAGATATATATAAATGCATACATATACATACGTAAATATATAGGTATATATATAGTATGTATGTATGTATATATATATATGTACATATATATACATGCATGCATATACATACGTAAATATATAGACATATATATATATATAAACACGTATATAGGCGGATATACATATAGTTGTATTTCTCTCTCGCTATCTCTCGTCCGGTCGTTTTGTTATTGTTTTTTGGCATCGAAGTTTCGCCAATTACGCGCCAGCGAAAATCCATCCAAAGTTAATCGCGTGAAATCCTGCGTGAGACGATATCACGTTTGACACACGCTGCGTGTAATTTGACTAGCGAGCACGATGCCGATAACACGTTGCGTCACGTCGAACGCGTGTTGAATATTATTTCTGTTTGTTTTGAATTGATAAGATTAGTCGCAAATCAACGTGCAATTTATCGTGAAAGAACAAACGACGTATAATCGTCGCCGATACGAACTTGAGAAGGAGAAAAGGGAAAAAGAAATCTTTCTCGTGTTGTTCACACTTTGTTATTCTCGAACGTCGTTTTGTTCTCAAATCCTCGAATCGTGCTCTCTCGTGGCACTCGCGTCGTTGCTCGTATATTGGAACGTGATACGATGTTTAATTCCACGTGACGGAGTGTGATGCCGAGAAAAAAGTACGCGAGCACTTTTTATCGCACGAGTGGCCGCAAGAGATGAGTGAATAAAAAACGTGGTTGACGTTTCGCGAAAAGGGCGAGCGAAAGCTGACGGGGAGCTTTTGTTTTTCTTTTTGCTTCTTTTTAACCTTTTCGTTTCTGGTGGTGCGAGAGTCTCGACGACGCGGCCACTTCAAGTTTGTTGGAAGCAAAGCCGCGTATGAAGAGTAGCATCGTTGCGGAAAATAAGTACGAGACGAGAAAAAAAGGAAGGGAAGTATCGTGACCGTGAAGCATGGACGATTGAATCGAGACGTGAGTCGGAAGTCTTTCGTGCAGAAGCGACGAGAGACGATCTAGACGCGATTATCTACGGAATAAGGTTCGTTCTCATTTGATTTCCGGCTATACTACGTGTTGTACTCGTGTTTGCTTCCTCGTTTCGTACCCAGACGAGGTCTAAGATGTTTGGGCAAAATTTCTAGAATCCATTTAATGTTTTTTTTTTTAATTTGACATTAATATTAGAAATTTGTTTCTGAGATTAAATCTTCTTGCAGGGTGACGAACTGACGGAGATTCTTGTAGTGACTTTGTAGTGAACACTTTAAAATATTCATTTGTTGAATGCTGATTTCGATGATTTGTAATAATTTTATCCCGAATTATTCGTTGCGAATAAAATTCTTGGGAATATTCGGGTCCGCATGGAGAATTGGATAATCATTGCTGTTTTTATTACGCCAATTAAGCATGTTTGTGGATGTAACAAAGTCCGACTACAATTCGATATAGATGTCATCTCCACGAATTATGACATAGGTAATACAATTTTTAATTCCAAATGCTAACTACTCACTGTATATAATCTCACTGACGTACATATGTGTATATAGTGTATAATTTAATGTACCTGTAGCTATGACGCAGGTGGGACCGCGTACACTAGCGCCCCGTAGGGACAAATGTCGTCGCAACTCGGTAGCTTCTGGACGTGTCATCTAGTCGACGAGAACTTCTATCTGGTCCATTCTTGATACCCCGAGTTCTTTAATTGCGCGTCTTTTCGCGACAAAACATCACGCTCGTATAAATTAAAAATAAATCGTATTGTATTCCGACACGACGAAGAGAGGGGTGCGTTTTACAGCAACCCTCTTATTATTCAATTTACGGTCTTGAAAGTTGAGAATAGTTTTCTTTTACACTGGAAGAACGTAATATGATTATTCCATTCGACTTCTGATTCGGCTGAGTTTAAAGCAGATGTAATTATACATTTGTCAAAGTTATAGAAAGATAGTAAGAAGACTGAATATCTTCAAATTATTAATTCTGTTCAAATATAATGATAAAATGTAAACATGGCAAATGACAGTAAAGACGTTTGTTTAGGACAAAATTGATGGAGTAAATTATATGTGTGTATGTAATTATAATTTGGGAGGAAATTGCCAGAAATTAGATCGGAAAAAGAGGTTATAGCTCTTTTATTACGCGAGTTCAAAGCTGCGTCGTTAAGTCGCCCCCACCCTCCGTGTCGAGAGAGCTACTCCTAAATCGAGTACACCCTAATGCTTCGCTAGCAGTCTCCCGTCACGTATCTCTAAAGAAGTGGGGAAGGGGATCGCAATCTTTTCTATAAGAGATTTAAATAATTTTCGATGCACAAATGACGTTCAAAGGACAGAAAATATTTATACCTCGCATTAAAAAATGTAATAACAAAACGGATCTGTAATATGCAGTCAAACAATTTTCTCAGTTGTATCGAGCGATAAGAACTTCTTTTTATTTTAAATATTATTTTTATATGCTTACAACAAAATTTAGTACATGGTTATTTCCTAAATGGTCGAACTTCGAAGTTGGTCAACCGTTAAACTCGGGCAAGAGTCTCTTCAGGCCTAAAACAAATCGGCCTTCGATTGTTCATGCTATACGCGAGGTATCCTTGAGTCGCATAGATTACATATACGAAAGTTCGGTTTATATACGTTATGGAGGATCACAACACTATTTCGACAGTAGAGATATAACGCTGTCTGACTAATACAATTCGTACTACTAGCGCATATCTCTCTCTCTCTCTCTCTCTCTCTCTCTCTCTCTCTCTCTCTCTCTCTCTCTCTCTCTCTCTCTCTCTCTCTCTCTCTCTCTCTCTCTCTCTCTCTCTCCCCTCTCTCCCTCTCTCTCACCCCTCTCTCCCCCCTCTCTCCATCTCTCTCTCCCCCCTCTCTCCCCCCTCTCTCCCTCTCTCCCTCTCTCCCTCCCTCCCTCCCTCCCTCGCTCCCCTCCCTGTATATATATCCATATAAAAAGAGAGAGACAGGAAAACAGAGTGCAATCATAAGTCACTATTACGATCACATCACTATTCCATCAGTAGATATTGTCGACTCAACTTTGCCTGACTAATACAGTTCGTACTACTAGCGCGTATCTCTCACCCTCTCTCTCTCTCTAGATAGAGATTATATTGACTATATGTATATATAGCCACAGGAGTCTTTATCCCCCCCGCTGTACAATAGTTTCCCCATTGTCCGTTTTTTCTTTTGCCGCTCTTGCCGTTACAGCTTTAACCCTATACAGTATCCAGCATATTAACTTCGCATCCCCGATACCGTGAAATACGTTGATAGCGTAACTGTTATTTCTATAACGGTCGCGAGATGTTTTTTTCCCTAAATGTTTGTTCCCTAGAGGCGGATGGCATCAGTGAAAGGGGACACACGGTATATAATTCAACCCTTTTCAGCACGATTGAAAAGCAACAGCTGGTACATTATTTAAGGCTTTTCGAACCTCGTGGTATAGTAGCCCACATGTCTCTATTATTGACTACCCCAATGCCCATATTTTGTTATCGACCTAGATTCCCCTTTTATATTGATCATTCCGTACATCCTTATTAGCGGCCCTCCCCACGTGCCCCTGTCATTGACCACCCTCACATGACCATGTTAGTAATCATTCCACATTCGTTTCTTATTAACATCCCCTCGACATTCTTCTACACATTAACAAGGTACTCTATTACGTAGAATTGTGTATACCTATATAAAGTACAGTAGAATTCGTTACGTAAATACATGAGAGAGATCGTCGACGCGTACATGAAACAACAGCCAGAGGTTAATTCCTTTACCGCGATGCTCGAGTGCTCGACATTACATTAATAGATATGTACAGTGCCAATTGTATACAAGTAACGAAACTACACCACAACCCACAAGATTCGTACAGAGGACGGACAAAGCTCCATCCGTCCTCAGGACTGCAAGGCGCGGAGAACTCATCAGTAAATGTATATGTGCTTTTATGTTATTTATATAGATGACAGATATATAAATTGCACAAGCTGGAGTACAAAATAGCGTACACACAATGTTCACATTCTGGCTAATGGTTTCATTCCACGTTGGGAGGACCTATCGTTCAAGGGATTGAATGGAACGGACCTTTCTTCCTATTTATGATCCTAGCACAAAAATCGATATCGGTTATCGACCATTTTCATACTGATCATTCGCTGTTTCTCTTGAAAAGAGTTTTCAATTCGAACAATTTTTGATGATTTTTTTTCGGAAGAATAATCATAACTATCGTTCCCTAATTTTAATATCTTTTTTATCATTGCTTTGCGGTGAAAATAATCGGTTCATAATTCATAAATAATCGTCGAAAATAAGAATTGTGGGTTATTATAGTATCGAAAAGTTGTGTAGACATTTTTTAATATTGTCAAACTTCTATATTTTGTATTACAAAATATGGAGGTTTGCTGCACGAAAGCAATGTAATTGATTTCGTTTAGGAACGAAAACTGCCGAATATATCGAAGATACGATTTTTTGTTTAGTCTCGGTCGATGGTTCTCCGAAGATATTTTATGCAGTATAATATTATCATATATTGGTTTCCTTTGGTGTGTATATCCAGCAGACGGTATTACTTGGCTATCTCTATATCAATGTAGACCTTTCTAGATGGAAAATTAAGATCCCGTCTCTTATTCTATAGTATCAAAATGGAAGTTCACATGCCCATGCAAATTCACCGAAAGGTTTTGTCGTGGGTGGGAAGAGACGATGGTTTTTGCTTTTACCTTATTTTCTCTCTTCCCTCTTCTTTCTTTCGTTCCCTCTCCCTTTCTGTCTGTCTCTCACTCTCTTGAAGTTTCTCAATGAGTTTCCATCACTCTCCGAGGTAAACACTTTTTGTGTGATCGAGAGAGATGCATAGCATGAGTGACAGAAAAAAAAAGAGTGTTACTCCATGTCATATAATAAAAAAACACATATGCTCTTTACTTTCTCCACTATGACCTGATGTACATTATTGTTTCTCGCTCGAATATCACCGTTATAAATATCGATATAGTACATTATATAAAGAATCGAGGTAGACATAATAAAAAATATATTCATAAGAAATATAATGGCAAATGGAATTGAAATTGCCTTATAACAGTTTGCTTATACAACATTGTATTCCTGAGAAATCTCAGATAGACAGGAGGGCCAAATATCGTTTCATCATCACCCGCTGTCTCAGCGATCAATCTATTCACGTCTGACCAAACAAAGTTTTTTTACAAACTATTTATCCACACATTTTACCGAATTGATTTTTTTTTAATAACAAGAACTTCCTATTGTAAATTATCGACAACAACTTTCCATCGAAATGACGTAATTTGTTAACAAATTCAACGTTGAAATTACTGTTAAATAAACACCGATAAACTATGATTTATTATTATACAAATATTATGGTTCTACTTTGTTTAATTTATATTTCTTGAATATTGTTCGTATGAGAAAAATGTGGGCAAGGTAACGACGAGCCTTGCTTTACATTTTACCATATTTTAGAAGTATCATTATCGTTATATCTTTAATATTGCTTGGAAAATTTTGTAGGTAAGCCTCTTAACTAGTAGAGAGCGTACGCGATAGCGTCATTACGCGTATGCTCTCCGGAACGGGTATTATCCTACATCGCAATCGCCCTTACTGGAGATCTGACAATGAGCGAAAAGTGGAAACGGTCAGCGTATGGTCGGACGCGCAGTAGATAGCCAAGTAGCGACAATGGTTACTTCTGCTACTGAACATTACGGGCTATACGAAACGGAAAGACCGACTCAATGCACATCAGATTTTTATGGAACGAACTTGGAGTTATAGAAGGATATTAATTTTATAATTTCATCACAGGATTCTCAATAATGGAAATTTTGTTTACGCCAAGAGCCAATTCGAGTAGTCGCCTTGGGGGTAAGAATGCTTTCAATCTGAAATTGATTGAAAAATACAATTCAAACCAGTGGGCGATGCGCATAACGCTTTACAAAAATTCATTTAGTTTTTCACTTCGCAATTTTAATTGATTGAGGTAATAAAAATGAATATTTTCGAAAATATTTGTGTAATGAAATATTTCGTTACAGTATCCTTCAGGTGCAAAATATTTTCTTACGATCGATGCTTTCGCTTTAATTACCCCCAAATCTTCAAATTCCCAAAAATCATTATTTTTTATATTTTTCCACGAATTTCGATATTGCAAAAAAAAAAATCGTGCTAACGATTTTTTGTGCAAAATTTCGAGAACCCTGGCGAACGACGGTCCAACCTTAAAATAAAAAATGTTTTTTCGAGCCACCCCACAAAGTATATATATCGTACTTTTTACGATTATGGCTGAAGCAATCAATTTTATCGGTATCGAATCGTCAGCAAAAACAGTTTCGAAATAGCGGATTCGAAAAATATCATACGACGGAGTATTTCAAGTTGTTATCATAAGCCTTGGCATGTAACATCGATAACTAAGTCGAGTCCCTCCCGATCGGAGTTTCGAAGACAATTATTTAGAAATCACATAATGGCCTATCGAACGAGAGGAATTTCTGCTAGGGGAGAGAGTGATTGTAATAGCAAAACGAACGTGTACAGATACCCTCGGTGTTGGTATACAATTTTCTCCGCTTCTGCCCGCATTTCGAGGGGGATATGAGATCGATAACAGCTTCTCTTTTTTACTTTCGGATAGACACAATGTATAAGAAACAGAGAGAGAGAGAGAGAGAGAGAGAGAGAGAGAGAGAGAGAGAAGAGAGTGAGGGCGAAAGACACGAGGAACGGCGAGTCGAAAGGAGGAATGGAGAAGGAACAAGTGAGGGTGATGTGTATCGAACAATACGCCCGATTTTCGATTTCAGAATGACGCACAACACCGTTTTATCACACGTACACACACACACCCCCATATATATATATATATAATAATACATCACGCGTCGTTCACATTGGTCGTATAAGTTTCGAGCTTCGATGGTATATCCGCGGTCGGCGGTCGTATGCGGTTAGGGCGGGCTTGCCAAAGCGTTTGCGAGCCATCGTTTCTATACGATATCTATGTATATATATTGTAGACGTATATACAGTACGAAGCAGTGACCGGGCCAATACAATTGTCGAGAGCGAGAGAGAGGGACAGACTATCTGGGTACGTGTTACGAATTTACATCGTTACACCCTCGAGCGTCTTTTTTTTTCTCTCTCCGCACCCTGTACGCGACTACCCCTCACCATTCCTCAGTTCGGTGGTAACTACACAGTGGCTGTGTCTATACATGTACCTGTGGCTAAATGTAACTGCGGACTATGTGTGCAGGGACAAATCTGATATAGCACTCGCCATGCGCAACCGCACTTTCTGGCGTATCCGAGGTGCCGTAACCGTTTCGCTAGCCTGCCACTGCTGTTGCACACTCGTACGTATGTACACACGATACTATCTATATGTATACATATTATAGTATATGTATATATATATTGTATATATTCCATTCTTTTTTTTTCTACGTTTTGTAATTTCTCTCTTTTCTCATACCATGCGCGGAAATGAAACAAGAGCACGAATCCCTCACGTACGGTGGTACTTTACAAAACGGAGAGTTGAGCAACCGCATTAAAACCATCCAATTACGCTTAATCCTCTGAGCGAACAAATTTTTCATCCTCTTTTTCTCTACACTTAACGCTCTTTCTCTCTCTCTCTCTCTCTCTCTCTCTCTCTCTCTCTCTCTCTCTCTCTCTCTCTCTCTCTCTCTCTCTCTCTCTCTGTCTCTTCCCCCTCCCTCCCTCCCTCTCTTTCTCACTCTCTCTCTCTCTCTCTCTCTCTCTGCCCTCCCTTCCTCCCTCTTTCTTTCTCTTTAGGTGCCGTGCGTTTTCGCATGTTAACAGCCACAACCTACTTCCCGTCCAAACTTACCAAGCAACGAACGTGGGAATTTCCCAAATTTTCAGTTAAGAAGAACGCCTGATGCAATTTACCTTTGCGATCCCATCTAAGTCTTGAAGAACTCTTCAGGGCAGACTTGTGTATGTATATGTGTATAAATATAGAAGTCTAAAACTCATACAGTTGCCCTTTGAAAACGCAACGCCGGATTACCGACCGCAAAGGATTCCCTGCGGCTTCGCAGATGAATCGCTCCTTTCATCTGGACCCACGAGCTCCTCGCCTATTATTCTGAATCATTATCACAAAAGTTTCCAACACCGAATATGGAACCTTTTGAATAAACCTTCTTTTGTATTTACGCCTTTGGCGTTTAACTTCACCGCTAAGGTGGTTCGCGAATATTATGCAAGCAGATTAGATTTTTTAGGTAATACGTAATATTACGATAAATTTACGCCCGGGGTGAAGAAAATTCGTAGAACACGCTACGGTATACGAGATAACATAGTTCAATAATTTTCGCTTTGAGAATTTCGCGAATAAAATGAAGAATGATTGATTTATTGAACGAAATATTTTATGCGACAAAAATATTTTATGAGCGTTGCTTTCAACATTTGAGTTGACATTAAACATCATTTATAAACCGAAATCGGTTAATCCTTCAAGGAGAACGTAGAAGCGATTCAATATTGGTAGGTACATTATTATATGCAACGATCGGATTTCGTGTCGCGATATAACATAACGCAACTATCGAATATCACGAATCCTAATATTGCCACAATTCACATCCCGCAAAATTTACCGTAAGCGATCGATTGTAATTATTAACAACACAAACGCCCAGCTATCTTGATAAATATGATAATAATTCAACAATGCTGAGTAATGAATGATGACAATCGATGGAATATGAATTCATTGTTACAATAAATTAATCAATCAAATTATACAATAATTATTTATAATTCACAAAATACAATTTATGATATTATCGTCATGTACATTTACGAATTACTGGAGGAATAAAGCCACGGAAGAGTCGTACTAACGATTGCGCGAGATAAAAAAATCTCTTAAATGATATTTTTTATTGCGTTAGTTACGCAATAAAAAATAGTTGTCTAAAAAAGCTTATGCAAGATTTCCAACGTGGATTATTACATCACGGAAAAATCTATAAATTTCTGCACGAAGTGATTCATCGACCGCCGATGCTCCAGTGTTTCGTCGTTTTTTTTCTTTCATCCTCATGATTATGTATCGGCAATCTAATAACGGTAATTACTGCCACAATCATTTTGATTCTAAAAAGAAATGCAAAACTATGTCAAACATTCGAAACGTATTTCCAATTTTTAATTTCAATTTAGCGAATATCTTTGCACGTGTGTCTGAAATATTTTTGGATATGATCAATAGTTTGAATGTCATTGCTCTATAACGCCTCATGTGCCTCACCCTGTATTTATATACCTATTCTTATCGCTCTCCCCTCGCGCTATGATGTATATGTCACCCTGTAAATAATGGAGGAGGATTGAAAAAAAGGAGTGCGAATAACAGAGAACAGCATTGGCTCAGTCTCAGACACGATGTAAAAAGAATGGCGTCTCAGAAGACGAGACACTAGAGCCAATACGGAGAATCCAATATTCATTCTGCGCATAAGATTATGCCGAGGTACACTAATTGATATTACCTACGGTGAAAGTAATTTCGCAAAACAGTATTTTTAATTTCATTCTTATGATGAAATGTATACTTCAATTTTATTCTCTCGTGTAATCCCGAGTATTTATACGAGCTAATCTTACTCGTCGACTTCCAACAGCTGATTTTCTTATTATTTTCCACTGAACAAACTTCATCTCGCATTTCGTACTCTGACAATTTTTAAGTATGAAGAAGGATTCTTAACAATTATTATTGTTTTATTGGTTGCATAAGTTGTACCGCCCCTCGCCTTGTGATATTTCTTAGAATAGAAGAGCATTATGCAAATTATACCAAAAAAAAAAAGAATTTAATAAAAAAAAAGTAGCCAAGAAAAATATTATTTGTTCAACGTGAACTGCATATTTAGCTCACCCCTTGGTGAACCTCCACGTCAACTGACTTCGCTTTATGGTCGTATGTTATTGCACACGTCCGGTCAATTTTCTTTTAAGCTAAAAAAAAAACACTTCCGTACATTTCTTTATCGCCCGTGGAAATTTTCTATCCAAAATACAAGCAGGGACTATCTTCCATATGAACTTAAAAAATTGGAACTATACGCACATTATGTTTTTTATTGGTTGCATGGGGTGTAACGCCCCTCGCCTTGTGATATTTCTTAGAATATAAAAAATACAATTTAATAAAAAAAAAAAATAGCCAAGAAAAATATTATTTGTTCAACGTGAACTGCACATTCAGCTCACCCCTTGGTGAACCTCCACGTCAACTGACTTCGCTTTATGGTCGTATATTATTGCACACGTCCGGTCAATTTTCTTTTAAGCTAAAAAAAACACTTCCGTACATTTCTTTATCGCATGTGGAAACTTTCTATCCAAAATACAAGCAGGGACTTCCATATGAACTTAAAAAATTGGAACTACACGCGCAACAGGCCCCTTGTAACGCGAGCGACGTTTTTTTTTTTTCCGAGGGAGCACAAGAATGACGGATAAATAGGGAGTTTCATATCAGTACATTATATGTATGTACATATATATAACTTCGAATTTGCGGACCAAGTACAAGGATGTGCGGTGGCTCCCATTCATCCCTTGCCATTGACAAAAAAAAAGAAAAGTGATAGGGGGTGAAGAGAGGGAACGACCGCATCAACCGTCGGGTATGGTGAAAAAACGCCTCGATCATTTTCCTCCTCCTTTTGTATTCGCGATAGACCTAACTCGATTCGTCCCTCATCTCGCGTTTCTCTCCCTATTCGCCACGAATTTCGCGGTGACATTGGCGGTGACTTCCGCGTCGTCGTCAATAAAACGACACGTGATCTTGCGAAAAGCCGAGACGACGACGACAACGATGACGACGACGCCGACAACGTCGAAAGCAAGAACGAAAGGCCAAATGCGTGAAGATTTCAGTGAGACTTCGTGGGTGGGAGGTGGAGTGGTGAGAAGACGGGCTGAAGAAGGAGGGAGGGAGAAACGTTATGCCGGGAACTCGGAAATTTATAAATCACAGCTTTATCATCGTTTCATCTCGCCCCGAGGACACCCCACCGACAACCCCACTGTCTTTTTACCCCGTACCCAAAATTCTTCCGCTGCGCGAAGCTGACTGGCATTTTCTTTCGTACGTTCTGTCGGATTTGGGATTATGATAAAGTTGTTTTCGGCTATATAACTCCGACGCCTGTTCGATCCTACAACGAAATTGATTCTCCTTGTTGAAAGAAAAATAAAGAAAAGAGAACGCGCATATTACACGTACACCTATACAGTAGAAACCGAGGCACAGCGGGTGTATGAGACATAATAGGCAATTCCAACCAAAAAATTCGATCTTGAGAAGTTTTCTTTTTAACAACAGAAGTCTAGAAAGTGAGAAGTTTCATGAAAATAAAAAGAAATAGCGATAAGAAAGGAATTTCGTATTTTTTCGCGGAATGACGTAAGTATTATGAAAGTTAGCAAATCGAAAATCAAAATGGGACGTTACGAAGGGGATGAAATTATTACTTTATTCATTCAATCCCAAAAATACAGGTTTGAAAAAATATATCAAAAAAATAAGAAAAGAATTTAAGTTTGAAACTTACGGATCGTTTCCACGCTATTTCATCTCGATATCGATACTAACTTCGTGATTTTTACTTTCCTTGGTTCGAACTGTGTAATTCAAACCCACACAAGCGCGCGCGCGAACATTCGGGCATTTCTTTTTTTTTCTTGCAAATGTGATCTTTCGACTTTTCGAAATATTTTTAATATTCCGAAATTAAAAACGAGAAGCTATTGTTTCCGCGGAAACAAAGAGATTGTTTCGCGAGAAAGAACGGTCTTAAATAATCAGTGCAAGCGTCTCTCGCGTATCTGCAGAAACAAAACCTTGGGAAACTGATGAAAAGTATTCACGGTGTCGACGGAAAAAAAGAAACATTTTCCGACTTGACGTTAAAAGAAATGTTTCGTATATATCACAGTGAGTATTGTGATATCCTTCGCGGCGTATTAAGAAATAGCGAATATTGATGGTGAATTCATACGCGGACGAAATAAATGAAAATCGGTGGAGAAGAGAAATAAAGAAAGTAAAAAATTCGACCGTTATGCCAGGCACAGCCGCGAAATAATATCGGCCGTGGCCACCTCGTTGCGTAGATGTGTATTTTCACATTGTAATAGACACGTGACGCGAATCTTTTTTTTTTCTTCGTCGCGGGCGTTCGCCGAATTCGAAAACAGACGAGGGTTTTACATAGCGGCGGGTCTACCCTATATTTTTCTATAACAACTTTGATTCTCTCTGTCTCTCTCTCTTTCTCTCTCTCTCTCTCTCTCTCTCTCTCTCTCTCTCTCTTTCTCTCTACGTTTCTCTCTGTATGGTTCTGCCCTGCAAAAAGCGACGAAGCGAGGCCACGTGTCAGGATTGTATGAAGATCCGATGATATATGACTTCCAGGTATGGCGCGAAGGGATCGAACGTATCATTTGTCGTAATGTCAAAAATTGGCAAACTCGTACCGGGTACGGGTATTTCATTTTAAGCGCTGACGGCAAGACCGGTGCAAAAAAAACGCCGAGGGACGGAAAATCACGAGTGCGTGCTATTGTTAATATACAGGGTGAGGCAACAATTTTCATCGGTAGAAATATTTCCTCGGATATCGGACTTAGAGAAAAACTTTTCAAACAAAAGTTACACGTTGCGGCAGGAAATAAAACGCGACGATCTTATTTTTTTATTTCGGCGGAGGCGTTTACGCACAGTGAAAGTCACCTTCACTTCTCTAAATAGAATGTTATACTTTTTTTCAACCATCTTGTGGAGCCCCTCAATTCGCAAAAAAGACATTAAGGGATCAATGTCATTCAAGGTCATTCAAGTCATTCAAGGTCAGTAACGATGATACAAATCTAAATATTTCGGATCGTTATAAAATATTTTGTAGTCTTATAAAGTCGTCACAAAAAAATATTCCAAACAGAAGTTGTACTGTTTAAAGGGGACCATCAAATGCGACAATTTTCGTTTAATTCTGTGGAGGCGTTGACGAACCGTGAAAGTCACCTTCGCTTAAAAAAAACAGTTTGTTCACACCGTGCAACTTTTATTTAAAACATTTGTTTCTAAGTCTGATGATATCTGGGAAAATATTTCTACTGATGAAAGTTATTGCCTCACCCTGTATATATATGCGTGTGTACTGATTGTGAGTAGAAGAAGAACGGCGTGAGTTGTCGTATGGTCGGATGAACAACGCTAAAATGGTACATGCCAGCTTTTGTAGCAGCGGTACAGTTTTCGCTTACTGCACCGTATATATATAGTATACGGCTTGGGCCGTAATCGAAATTCACGTTCGCTGAGGCGCAAACGGGCGGCAAATGTCTCGCGAAAACTGACAGAGACGCTTGACGTTCTATTGGCTGTATATAGAAGCTTTGGTTCTGTCTCTCTCATACACGCCCTCTCTCTCTTTCTCCCTCTTTCTCTCTCCCTCTCTCTCTTTACCTCTTGCTTCTACCGTTCTCGCAGTCGCTCACTGAGCGCCTTCGTCGTTCCTTTTTCTTTCCATTAAACTTTTTGTTTCACCAAAACGCCACTGTCGATAATCGCGCCTTGTCGACTTACTTGTTTATACATCTAAAAAATATAAGCAAGACCGGGGTCAAGTGCATTACTCTGAATATAAATTATTGTCCTTTTCTTCTGTCTGGCAGCAGCAAAAATTACGACAAAAATATGTCCAAAAGTATGATTTTATAGCTTTGCTTTAAAAAATAAAGATTTGCTAACGACGAAAAATTGCCCTCCTGTTGCAAATGACCCCGTACTTCCCTATATATATACATACATATCGTTCCAGAGAGAACCATGATTATATTTTAGAGCTTTGAGAGCCGAAGCACCGTCGCTCGGAAAGTAAAAAGCAATTGTCGATGTGTACAAAGTGCGACTAAAAAAATTTACCTAACGGTAAAATCTCGATAAAGTCATTTTAACCCTTAGAGGCCTAAGAACTCTCAGCCTATGCCGTCCGCAGACGCATAGGTTAACGCAAATATGCGTCCTTAGAACTCAAAGGGTTAAAGATAAGATGTTCGAGCACGACGTAGAAAGTAATCAGTTTTTTGTGAAACGACACTCAAGAAGAACATATTAACTATATATCTATATACCCAAAGTCTTATCACTAATCAATATGAAAATACATAATGATTTTTCACAATAATGTAATTACGAAATAAAAAATTTTCAAATCATTCCTGCACTCCCTGGTACGACTGAATGCGAACAATTGGGGTTGAATCGTACTTCCAATTTGCCGTATCGTTTTTCCTCTTTCGTACTTTCGGACCCCGTCGTGTCCACACGGCCCTGTTGCGTTCATCGATGGTCCAGTTACCATTTCCAGTACAGTTTCCGGAACTTCGAAGCTTCTCTGTTCTGCTTTCTCTATCCTTCTTGCTCGATCATACACACACACACACACATGTACATTATCTTTTTCCGTGTGTCGCTATCTCTGTGCCTCAATGGCATCAAGCCGAGTTCACAGGAAAGCCAAAGCGCGCCACCCGTTGTGACCTCGTTCCCATTGACTTTGCCAGGCCGATCCGAAAGCCCCCATTCAGCATCATCGGGCACGAGTAAAACGAAGCGATTTTTCGAGTTCATTGAAAATTCGAGGGTGTCGGGCTTACCTTCCCGAAAATATGAAAGCGTAAATTTGCCTAACTCTTCGGCTTTTGGCGTGCTTTGGGCTCTTTCTCACCATCCTCGATCGCTTCGCGCCAAAAGGCGTTAAGTTGGTATCGATAAATATCCCACAATTTACCAATCATCGTCTCGCTACGTGGCATCAAATCCTTTATCAATTCACGAGTCTCATTACATATACTGAGGAAGCAATAATTTGCACATTCTCAATTTTGAAGCTTCAAAGAATTTCGAAAAACGAATTATTTATTTCTATTTATTAATTTTCTCCTATACTTTGCGACGCAAGAAAATTCGAATATTTTTTATGAAAAAATTCGTTTCAACGTGATTTTTAAACATTACAATTTTCTTTTCTATAATAAAGCATATCCAAGTTTCTGGATCTGCTTAATGATTTTCAAATCGTGTGGGCGAAAGATAAAATTTTTACAAACAAGGGTTTGTTTGCAGAAATTCTATTTTGATCGAGATCGATTTTTCAACCATCGTACTTGCAATTATTTTCGAATGATTGATAGGGACTGATATATTATTTTCCGATAAATATTTACGTTTAATTATACGTGAGAATTAATAAACGCCATTACGATTTTTATTCCACTGTAATGCAACGATGTAATCCACGATGAGCAAGCAACATTAATTATGAGAGAGCACACGTCGCTCGGTAAATTTTTCGATAATATCATCATAATAAAATTGATTACGATCGGCGATGGAAAAAAAATGATGGAAAATGGGAATCGTGACCAAAGTGGCATCGTCGCCGAGAGCGGATCAATCAAATGGCACATGATTATTCAAGGCATGGTGTGTGCGTACCGAGAGAAGAAGAAGAACGTATACCCCGAGATAGGAAGCGGGAGTGTTTGCGCCCATACTTTAATGCAGAATCACGCGCGCAGTGCAGCATTTTTCCTTCCAAGTTCTTTCGTGTGTGCGGAAAGAATTTTTTTCATAAATTACGGGAGCGAAACAGAGAGAGAAAGAGAAAGAGAAAGAGAGAGAGAGAGAGAGAGAGAGAGAGAGAGATATTTCCACATGCAGAAAAAAAGTCCATCAAGAAAACTTTATCGGCGAGATCGAGCAGTATGATGCAAAATAGGGCTGGATTTTAAAAAGTAATCATCGTTTGCTGCGTAATGCCGCTTCTTGTATTTTTTTTACTGCAGCTGAGATGCGTTTCGCTCTCTCCCATGACTTCCTACGGAGTCAACGTTAATTATAAGAGCCCATATAAATATATATCCACATTTTATCGTTTCTTTTTTACTTTCTCGCTCATTACTCTCGCTCCCTCATTGCAGTCCTCGAACGAATATAGTTATTACAGGATGCTTGAAAATTTCGTTTTTCTAAGTAGTCCTTCGTAATGGTGACTTTGACGACTACTAGTGCAATACATTAGTGCGAGAAAACGACATTGAGATAGAGATAGAGAGGAAGAGGGAGAGAGAGAGAGAGAGAGTGAGAGAGAGAGGGGTGGTGAGGGATGGAAAGGAAAAGACAGGGAGCTCTCTCGTTCGAGATCACTTCACCCTCGCAGTCGTCTCTCTCCAATATCACGTTCGCCCGTTTCGACGAGTTTCTTCCAATTGAATTTCGCAAAGAAGCTCTCCGCGGTAACTTAAAGCGCTCTAGCATCCTCGCTACTGGATGGCTTTTCCGTAACCATGTACGTGGGTGTATGTGTATGTGTGTGTGTGTGTGTCTATGCGCATGTGTGAGCGAGCCCGTCTGTTTGTACTACCGGTATGTGTAATCGCACGATGGCTCACTTCAATGTATAACGTCTCGTGTGTGCCCTTCAAGAATATGAGCTTGCGAAAATTCTGGCTAGAGATGACACGCCCAAAGAATATCGAGCGTGTCGCCCTAGAGCGAAATAACGTCGCTATAAATCAGACCGGATCTGCACCTAGCGACAAGAATGAGTAGGAGACCGAGAGGGAGAAGAAACGAGCTAGATTTATATATCTGTACATAGAGAAAGGGAGAAATAGATAGAGGAATAGCGGAAGAGAGAAATAGGAAAAGTAGCGAAGGGCGGAGGGAGGGGGAGCGCAAGTGTGAAAGTTCTCATGTGTGTCGAATAAACGGATACACGAAATCTGCAATTGCGCAAGGACATGCTAGATATCTCGCCACGGGTCACATTATTCCGGTTCGCACGTTTGTCTCTCTTCCTATCGGGCATACACGCGATAGCAAACGTATATAACATAGTAGGCAAGCCGGTCGAGCCCGCGTCGGAACTCGAGAAATTGAAATCCAACATGTGCCTACTAAGTAGAAATTTGAAATAAATTCGACGTAAATTTTGGAATTCAAAGATCCTCCTGATTTCCATCGAAATGGATCGTATTTATAAGCATACTGAAGAAGCCCCTGATATTTTCGTGTTGTCTTTAGCCCTGCTCGTCATTCACATCACAGTTAGCTGGACATCTTCGAACGTTGGCAGTTTAAGTAATTATGAAGATATTGGAACAATATTTGGGAGCAACATTTTTGATATCGTATATAATCCTCATTAACAGAAAAAATGGAAAATACATTCATTTTTTTAAATTGAAATAGAGAATGTCAAATTAAAAATAAAGATCGGAAATGGAGGAATGTTACATCATAATTAGGAGGAAATTTGGCTTGCTTATTACGATTTCAGCACAAGCATTTTCAAATATATCTTCGATGCTAAAACATGAACCTATCTCGTTTATATATTGTAATGCTAAGGGGGTGTAAACGTTGTAAAACGAGAATTTTGCTCATCGAGCAATTTTCAACCCCTACCGCTCCTCGCGCCGGTGCGACCTATATAGCAATTGCGTAGGTATCGATTGGCGTTTTACAAATTTGACGGCGGGGCAAATATTTGTACGGTGGAAAGTAGTTCCGATTGCATTTGCATTCTGCGGATATATGGATACGTGTATCAACGTTGCGTGTGTACATCAAATGACGCAGAAACTCTGTACGCTATAAGTGTTTTCTAAAAATTATTTCTGCGAAATTCGTGGTCCTATTTACTAGCCAGGATTGTACAATTTACCAGTCAAGATGGCCCACTTAACGAACTAGGTTGATCCAATTTACTAGCCAGGGGTGGTCCAATTTACCATCGAAGATTGTCCAAATCATAATCCAGGGTGGTCCAATTTATCAGCCTATTTTAGTTTTGTACACGTCGACGGTGTAATAGCTGTAAAATCTTTTTATTATCCAGAAAGATACGGATCTCTATGGAAACGCAATGTCCCATTCCAGTTATAAAAAATTGAACCGAGGGAAACGAGGAAAGAAAGAGAAATTGACCGCGAAATAAATCCCATGAGGAATCAACGGTCCCCGGTCACTGGAGTATAAATAGTGCCGGACTTTTTTCGAGAGGGTGAAAGATGCGTACACCGAGAAGCAAAAAAAATCGTAGGTCGACTACCAATGCCGGTATAAAAATGGCGGTCGACACTCTCCCCATCACTATTTCCCCCGGGGAATCCTCAGATGCCAAGAATGCCAAACTATGACTGGTCCTGTGTCTTTATACAATGGATTTGTCTATATACATTTGACATATGCCTCGTAGAAAAGAACCTGTTCTTTTATCGCTTTTCTAGAAAAGAAAGTGATTTAGCCTTACGCAGTATAGAAGAAGCTTCTAGGAACATGAAACTTTGATTACGGAACACGTTTTGAAAAAAGAGACACGATGTTTATTTAATCGTAGACTTTAATGGGCGTAAGCTCAATATTTAATAGTCCCTCGGAAGAATCATGCCTTTGTTTTCTTGTCTACCATGAAGGATACATAGATACCGTGTCCGGGATCAAATGGAGATTCGAAAACATGAAATATTTCACGTTTCTCAGGAAGTCGACCATTCATATTACATTGGAACAATGTGAAGAGCATTGTCGATACACCGCGGAATGGAGAATACGACAGGATCGCAATTTCTACGTGGATCTCGCCCCAACCTTCGTATCGAATTACGAAGAAGCATTTGAAATTGGAACATATATATATATATATATATATATATATATATAGTAACAGTTACTCCGATATATATATATATATATATATCGGAGTAACTGTTACTACCAGTACGATGTATACGTCTAAAAAAGAATTCGATATCGTTGTACAAAGTTTTCGAGGATAAAATCGTGTGTTGGCTAACTTTGGACTCTGGCGTAAAAAATTCGGATATTGGATGACATTTTAAATAACGTTCGCAAAATTCTCCATTGAAGATTGTCGAGGTTAAGTAACGAGCGATGACCTAACGAAGTGATTGGAAATTGTGTAAAAATATTAAACAAAATTTTCGCTCTTCCTTCAAAATTCAATTAATCAATTAAGATATAAAAATTATAACGATAATTTAACGAGTTTTAACGTTCGCGCCCTAAAAATTAATACACCCGTTTCACGTAATCCCTCATTTTCTCTATTGCACCTTCCGAAGAATCATCAACGACATGTTCGCACACTTAACCGGGGCACGAACACTTTGGTCAGTAGCAATTAATCCAAAGGTACACACGCGGTTCTCTCATTTGAGGATACAACGGAAACGGGTGACGGATGAGAAAGCCAGTCGCGTCAATTAAAGTGCATGTGGGCTACGGAAAGAGGTGCAAAGGAGAGGAGGAGGAAGACCGGAGAGAGAAGCATTGTGTCAGGATTGAACGCAGTTGGAACGGTAATAGGAGCGCGCATCACCGACAAGCATCGTGGCAAGAAGAACGAGAGAGAAAGAGGGGCGGGGTGGGGGAAGAGAAAGGGCGAAAGAGAGAGGAAGAGAGAACACGATGAGATGAGCCATCGGATGTGTGCGCTGAAAGATATACGTAAACGCCCTTCTGAAACGAGACACAGAAAGACTGGAAACGAGAATGAACCACAGCCACGGTAAACGCAAATACATTCGCTCTTTATTACCACGACACGCAGGACATGTCCTACGCACCATGGACAATATAAATTCAAATTACATTTGTTTGAAAAAAGTAAAAAAAAATCGATTTTTGACAACACTGCAGATATTTCTATTATTTGCAATTAGTAATTAGGGAATTATTAATAATTAGAGAATTTCTTAGTAAGTAATACAGGTTAGCAGTCGAAGCAAGGCTACGAAGCTTTTGAACAACGAATTTCCTGGAAAGTTCGTAGCAATTCCTCGAGAATTTAAATTGTGACGAAATTTCTATTTTTCTCAAACGACGTAATTGTACAAGTTTATAAAAAAATATAAGCAGGTACTTTATTTTTTTAATTTATTCGAAACGTTTCACGGTAATGCACCGTTGTAACATCACCGTGTATCTAGATTGATCGACATTATCCGCGATTCGTTTACCGGTGGGATTTGGCGTTTAATTAATGGCGTGAAGCCAGTTTATGTCACGTTGGCCAGACGCGGTTGCGAGGTATCAGCTGCTCGCAAATATATTAATACAGGAATTTACCTCGAGGTGTTCACTGAAATTCTTACGTCGAGTGATAAAATACACGGAGCTTTTGATATTTTGGCTACGGAAATGGGTGACGGCAACCCCTTTAACTACGATTTCCGGCACAATCGGGGTTGAATAAGCGAAGAACTGTTATGAGCGAAATGTGCTGAGGGAGGGGGAGGTTATAGACGGCATCGAGCGGGTTTAAATTTTCGTTGGCGTGTCTATATATAACTGACGAAGTTAAACCGGTCTAGCTTAACGACCACAATACCTAATTGTTCAAGAGAGTCTAACTTATCACCCACAGACCCTGAATCTTGCTCAACGTCTTGCCCTCGCTTCCACTCACTCTTTGCCTCTCTATGCCTTGGTCCCAATGGCAATCTCAGATTTCGGTATTAAAATATTATTCGTGATGATCGTTTACTTGCGGAATACAATAACTCTATGGATGGAATAATAGAAGCAAAATTATTATTCAATTTCTAAAAACAATTAACGCGATATGGTACAAGATCTGGAATAAAATCGATGGATTGAATAAACATATTCATCCTTTTTGCCTTTTTATTTGCAAGTTATAATAACTCTTTACATGGAATAACAGAGACAAAATTATTATGCAATTTCTAAAAACAATTAACGCCATATGATACAAATTCTGGAAAAAAATCAACAAATTGAATAAATACATTCATTCTTTTTGACTTTTTACTTGCTAGTTACAATAATGGAATAACAGAGACAAAATTATTATAAGATTTCTAAAAACAATTAACGCGATATGGTACAAATTCTGGAATAAAATCAATAAATTGAATAAATACATTCATCCTTTTTACCTTTTTACTTGGCAGTTACAAAAACTCTTTACATGGAATAACAGAGACAAAATTATTATAAAGTTTCTAAAAACAATTAACGCGATATGGTACAAATTCTGGGAAAAAAAATCAAAAATTGAATAAACACATTCTTTTTGCCGTTTGTGACGAAGACGCAATGACATTTATTTTGAAAAAAAGTAATTTATGAAAAAGCCTGCGGTAAATAATTATTTTTCATTACCGGTTTAATAAAGAAGCACCGGCTTTTTTTCGAATTTACTGTTACCAAGGCATATCAAACGAGAAATAATCGTGTGAAGTGTGTTAATTTCTCTAACGGTCCTTTGTGCGCAATAAAAACAACCCTCAAAGTGTATGGACTACTCTGCATCGTTTTTGGGCGCTGTAATAGGTGGCGCCGCCTATGTCTTCGTACGTGTAACAATGAAACTCTATCTCTTTACACGCGAAATCCGCCGAGGAAAATTTTTCCTGTTTTTTGCCGGCAGTTTTGTTCGATTTTTTCAATAACGCAAAATACACATATATATATGTTTAATCTTTCTATATATACGTGTGTGCGTGTATGTGTCAGTCTAAGTTTTTCGCAAGGAATGCCGAGAATCATTGTCCAGTTTCATAACGCTGAAGAGGAAAACAAACTATTTTTCCTTTACCTTGCGACCCCGAGCAACATGCAAACTAGGATCGTTTAACCGGCCTTTCTGCCCGAGTAGATAAGCAATCGCAACGGTTACTCTGCACGTGTTGTAAATCTGAAGTATCCAATTTTCAGTGAAAAAAAAAACCAAAAATACGTACAAAAATAGGAAACAAATATTTTTCAAAGATCACAAATGTCATTTAATTATAAAAAAAATTATTTAAAGAACATTGTTCTTAAATATTCATTGACAAATGTTTTTTTTTTATTTAAATATTATTCGGCGTGTAAATGCTGTTGCAACTCGAGGTGCCTGGTACGAGCGAATACGTTCGAGCCCCTATAGAATTGTCGATATACGCGAAAATCTCAAGAATCTTCGAGCTCAACGTACTTACACGCGCGGCGATGAGTTTAGCGATATTTTTTAAAACTTTATTTTACGATTTTCCCGAGGTTGACATTTTTATCTACGAGGAAAATCTACGCAAGGTCTTTTTTTCTTGAGTCAACGCTTACGGCGTAATTTCTGGCACGTGTAGAAACCTCTAGATTCAATGTACGCAATATATAAAGTAACCGAAAGACAATTTATAATTTATAATTCATTCGTTTCTTAACGAAAACAATTTTGTTAATATAGCTTATAAAATATATTAAAAAATCAATAAATTAAATAAAAAATCAATAAAATCATATTAACAAGAATAATAGAACGACGATACTTTCGTCGAAACGATTGTACAAAGCGTTTTTAAAAAAATGTCTAATTGACAAATGTTTAGTTTTTGTTTCAAGCTGTCGAATTAAAAAAATCTAAAATAATTCACAGGTTTACTTTCTACTGACTTGCTCAAGCGGGCACGATGTTATCAAGATTCTGAAAAGGAAAGGAACGCAGAGGAAAGTTGGCTGGTGGCTTTTTAATAAATTATTTAAGCGAATATTCAATTTATGAGAGATAAAATGAGGATTTCATTACAATGATGGACATATAACGAGAGATTGTCTCAAAATTGGCCGGTTCAACCAGATTTACAACCATCCGGAATGGACACTCCGTGCTAAATTTGTACCACACTCTCGGGCATATCCGGATTCACGTATACAAATTCGCTCAACACACGATGCGATAGATCTATCTATTCTTCCATGTACTTCCATACGTGTAAATAAATAAAAAATTACATCATCCAATTTTGTCCCGGATGTTGAACATAGATTGGTCCTGACGATACAGGCGTCTCTCGTTGTAATTATGCCGCTGGCTGACGATACCCAGAGTTGTTTAATGAGATTGGTGAAGTTTCAAACATGATTGGCATCCTCATTTCCGCCGTTCCTGGAACGAGAGTCGTCAAATTAGTTCGTCAGTTGGCTTAATAGATGATATATTCGATAATCGAAGCTCGCGAAAGTGAAGCACCGTGATATTACACTGTCAAAAGAGTGATTCGACCAGTGGTACGATGAGCGAGCTGAATATCCAAAGAAAACTGGGATATCTTCAATAACTCTACGTACATACGTTCGTACACACATAGGTATGCAGCTCTTGCTGTTACAGATGCACCATCCCCCGATAAACGAAGTTGACGTATAAAATTCTGTTCGACCGATCGATTTTACGAGGTTGGTTTACATCTGACATATATGCCACGACCTAAGATATACGCGAGCCAAGATATAATCCATGATCGTAAATTACCCTCGGAAATGATAAGGGTGTTTTATTATATACGTATATACAGAAAATGTTTTCCGAATGTTTTAATACCCAGGGGTGCAAAAATTCTCTAGTTACCGACCCCTAAAATGGATACACCGACATTGACTCGGTGGTTGGAACATTTCCTTCTATACGATGCAGTTTCAAGTTTCCTACATGTCACATGGCTTCGAGGCACGCGTTGCACTCTCGGGGAAATGTGGCCGAGAATGATGCGGGTGCGCCGGATATTTGATCCATATTATACACACATCCGGTTGACGTTCCAGTGGACAACCATCGAAGGACTAGAACGTATAGTATAACTATAGGGCTCCAATGGAATCGGTAATGTAGTCATAGCGGGTTGTATGTAATGTTTATATACAGAAGTAACTGGGGCATATGGCTGACGATGGAAGCAACAGTCTAGATATGTATCGTTGAAAAATCGAGCTTTGCCTCTTGGGAACGGTAACCCTCGTATCGCAACTCCGATACTTCTACCATCGAAATTTATATAACATTGGCTTGTTTTGGCTCGGTCGGTTAAATTACGGGAACTGCTACTTGAAGTATCTGAACAGTGAATCGAGATTTGGAAAATGGCAAGCGAGGAATCCGGAGACAAATTCCAATACACAAACGAACGAAGAAACATTTTAATATTATATATAAGTTTTATAGTTTATTATTATTCTATTTATAATTTGCTTAGCTAAAATCGTGGAATTAAATTTATAGAACGTTGATTTGAACCAATCGATAACTATAGTAAAGGAATTGAAATTGCAATTAATGTAACTGCGTAATAAACTGATTTGCTCATGACCACGAGGACCCATAAACCTGATCAGTAATGTTTGAGCTGTAAATAATATACACGAAGTATATCGATTACTAACCGCGTATGATAACACTGCAGGTGGCAAGCCTACAAACTCCCAAACTCCCGGTCGATGACCCAAATCGTAAAGTAAATCTGTGTACATATTTTTGTTATTAGTTTTTACTAAAAGTTGACACACCTCTTTTGGAAAATGTTTTTTTTTTTTGAAAATGAAATTCTCGCAGTTTTTAGATCTTTTGAATTTTTTAAATCCAAAAAAGATAGAAATATTTGGTAAGAAAAATTGTCAATTAAAAAAAAAATTATATTGGGACAATTTATGACAATTATCATTTTCAACTAATTTATACAAAAACGTTAATGTATATGGAACATTGTCCTGTAATCACGAAACGGGAAAAGGATGGAGGTCAATCGGGTGATCGTGATGTTCGCACAGGACCGTTGTGGACATGCCATATCGGTCTGCCAGTCAATGTTGGGGCATGCGATAAGCTGACCTCTAACCTTATACACATGGACTTTTCGTCGTTGGCCACCGTCGCAATTTCTATACCTACTTCGATTCTATACACATCCCGGGCATTCTCCAAGGACCCTAATGCATTATTCAATTTTAGCCAATAATGACGTTCGACTCGCCAGCCTCGATATATATTCGACATCGAGCCATCTACTTCGCTCTTTTCCCGACAACATTCGCGCGCGCACGATGGCAATCAAAACTATATCGAATTTCCGATCTGAGCGTGTATCTCACTTGTATAAAGTCGATCGTAAATGAAATTCGACTCTTGATGTACAACACCCAATAGACTCGAATTAGAAGACAATTTTACAACGGTGTATACAGTATTCGCGTGACATTGATCCTTGTTAATTTTTTGTCCTACTTGCATCGTGATTTACGATTACACGTATCGTCCTCCCTTCCTTTCCTTTTCTACGTTCGTCCTTGAACATACCGGAGTGCAGTATGGACATTCAACGATATTTATGAAGCTGCCGAGCCCAACATGATCTACATCTGAGCCTCGACATCATTGTATTCCTTTTAAATTAACAAAATGTTAGAGAATCTACGATAAAAACAAAACAAAAACAGCCCTTACGATACTTACTATTTTTTTAAAGGATGTTAGAAGTGTAGATATTCGCGTGACATTGATCCTTGTTAATTTTTTGTCCTACTTGCATCGTGATTTACGATTCTTACACGTATCGTCCCCTCCCTTCCTTTTCTTTCCTACGTTCGTCCTTGAACATACCGGAGTGCAGTATGGACATTCAACGATATTTATGAAGCTGCCGAGCCCAACATGATCTACATCTGAGCCTCGACGTCGTTGTATACCTTTTAAATTGACAGAATGTTAGAGAATCTACGATAAAAACAAAACAAAAACAGCCCTTACGATACTTACTATTTTTTTAAAGGATGTTAGAAGTGTAAATATTCGCGTGACATTGATCCTTGACCCTTTGAGACCTGAGTACTTTCAAGCTTATATGGTCCGCAGATGCATAGGCTAACGCATGTATACGTCCTTAGGGCTCAAAGGGTTAACTTTTTGTCCTACTTGCATCGTGATTTACGATTCTTACACGTATCGTCCTCCCTTCCTTTTCTTTTCTACGTTCGTCCTTGAACATACCGGAGTGCAGTATGGACATTCAACGATATTTATGAAGCTGCCGAGCCCAACATCATCTACATCTGAACCTCGACATCGACGTATTCCTTTTAAATTAACAGTATGTTAGAGAATCTACGATACAAAGAAAACAAAACCAAATCTTACGATATTTACGATTTTTTTTAAACACGATGTTGGAAAGGTAAGTAGATCGATTCGTAATCGATGCTTGGACCGCTCGCTTTTACGGCATGATGAAAACGAGGCACAATTACATGTATTTTCCGTCAAGTAACTAATTGGCGAGGTTTTAATTGAAAAGCGAAAACAATCACGAACACAATTTATTATAAACTGACTAATGGAAAATAATCTTGCGAGGCTTGAAGAGCATTTCCTCCTTTAAAACCAGCCCAATATCTACCATGTATTCTCGTTTAATATTTCCCTTCCGGTCTTAAGGGATATGCTCCATATATTTTTATCACTGATTTCATCGATTCTCGTAAACTCGATTCGTGATCATAATTTTCAGGATATACCAAACTGCTCGTATCGAACGTTTTATTTTAGTAGAGAATTTTAAATACCGAGATCAGATACATATTGTAATTACCTACCGGTTATTTATAATAAGTTTCAACCCCTTTTTCAGCTTTGCTTGTATTTTCGCGATAATGCAAAGATGAAAAATGTGAAATATAAAAAAAAGTCTTAAGGAAACTTATTGTGGCATCTTCTCGTTTTAACTGACAAGAAACAAAACCACTAACAAATGCTATTGCGTGTCTCGAATTCCTCAGGAATGCTTACTCCCTAGTGGTAAACGTGCTTTTGTAGTTTATATCTGGAACTCTAATTAAACGCCCGTAGCAGCCATTGACTGTTTTACCCTTCTCCTTGGCAAATCTGTCGGTATTTGCTGCTAACTTTAGAATGTCGTTAATCAACGGCATATTCTCCAAGGGAAACACGAGAGCGATGCATAAAGACAAGAGAGATAAATTCCGACTGCAATAGCTTAATTACTGCCGTGTCCTTCTCCCTTGAGCCTATTATACGTTTTCATATGACATTTTACGAAGCTTCACAAATAAGCTTTAATTATTATGATAAAGAACATGTTACATGTTGAGAACAACGAACTAACTATATTTTCATAGGATGTAAAGATAATTTCTCATTCGAGCAATGGAAACTCCCAAATTTTGTAAGGAATGAAAGATTTAATCGTCGTCTCGTATCGAGGATTCAAAGCTGTTCGATGTTTCGAGAAAATCGTGGGATTTCCTTACAATGACGAGAATGACGTTTAATCGAACCGCAGTATCGTACGTAGAATACAAAATTCTTCCCATTCCCTTCGCCCTTTTTTTTGTTGTTATTTTGTCGTTTCGTCTCTCGTTCGAATCTCATCGCTATACTCGATCTCCACCGTGGCCAACACGATCCCGAGGCGAAATTCTCGCTCCTGTTCGTTTACTTTCGAAAGTATTTATTGACGCAACCCGCAACACTTCGTGTCCCTCCGGCCCTTGCCACGTAAGACTTGTCGATGAGGTGGCTGGAAGGCTTTCGAAAACCTCGAACGTCGTTCTTGTAACGTTTACTTACACCAAAAACCTCTTTATACATACCACACTAGTGTATCCTCTATGTACGTAAACATACCTTGCTATATCGTCCTGACCGCCCTTGTACTACTCATAGGACAACAAAAGTTTCACGGAAAAATACAGAAAAAAGTACCTCGAGTATTCAGAAGAATATAGTTGAAATGTATGGAACACGATGGTTTTTGGACATAATCATTTTCAGTTACCCGCTTCTCTTCCTCTCTATCACTTTTTGCCTTTCTCTCCGCCGTCTCCTCACACCCAACAACACTTTCTTGCTCTGTCAGACGTACTAGCGTATCACAGAAACCCCTCCCCTCATTGCTTTAAGAATATTTGTATGGTACAGAAATACGCAGAATCTCAGCAAAAGTTAGATATATCAGCCAAAAATTGACGTGAAGAGTTAAATAAAAAATAGAAATGAAGTCGACAAAACAGGAAATCTAGTCCATGAATTTATTTAATGAAATAAAAGTTATCTAAGCCCGTTGAACCAAACAAAAAATAGACACAATTTGACAAAATTTCTTCGCGTTATTTCTTATGATTGCGTAGTAACCGCAGGTGAATAAAATTTGTTAGCTACGAGATCTCAAAACTAGAATCTTGGAACTTCGAATGGCTTTTTTTTACCTTGGTACGACCATTTTTCGCTGAGATACAATCTTTCAAACAGCACTAACAAAATTCACGTTTCAATATAATAATTTGGCCACTCTCTGTACATATACAAGTATATCGTCGCCTCACGACAACGTTCCTAAGATTTTCCAGCTCTTATCAATACCCGAAGCCCTACTTCTGCGGGGATTTTTGCGAATGATCATGCCGATCGTCGAATTAAAAATATCATAGATAAATATAACTGATAAATGCACGAAAGAAAAGCCCCTTCACATAAGATTTTTTTATTAAAAATCTGTCGTTCAATTTCGACATACTCATTTATTCCTGACGAACATCAACATCGTAGCGACGAAGAAAGTACCAATTATTAATCGTTGTATACACCTGCGCCATCGAGTTATTTACAGAATAATACTCCACGGTGTAGCAAGTCTCCCAGTGCCATTAATTTTACACACGTGCGTACATCGCATGGCCGAGTTAAGTATATTTGGGTTTTGAAATTATAAAACATTAAACATTTGTCAATTTGTTTTTATTAGGATCCAATCGTCGCAAAACCAAATCAATGGAAATTGATTCAGCCCGCAGAAAACGTATTACACATCGTTACATGTTTACTTATGAATTAATCATTTGATGTCGCAAGGATGAACAAACGACGCTTCGATCAATCCATCGTAATTAACGAATATGGATTGCAATTAAAAGATTTAGGGTAGAGTCCGTCGACTTTGAACGATGACATCTGCTTAGATAAAGACATGCAGTTGATTCGATGATGATCCAATTCGTCGATTTGAGCATTTACGAGTAGTCCGGCTCGTCATCCCATGACGGGGATCCTGATGGGTCCTCCGGTGTATAGTCCGGCTCCTCCTCGTCGCACGAACACTTTTGCGAATTCAGGTTGTGGGTCTCAGACTCCATCATGGAAGCGAGACCGTTTGCAGAATTTGCATCAATAATGCATCCCACGTCAGTTAGCGTTCTTACTATTAAATCCGAATACGCCTGCGTGACTGCTCTTTTGTGTATATCCCTTCGGTGTAGAGATAACATGCGAGAGTGATAAGTGAAATTCTGGGCCTCGCCCAAACTAGTCTGGATAATTACCACGAGGAGAAGCAGCGCAATAATGAATTTCATGATTTCTGTTGTGGCTTGCTCCTGGCATTCGTTACTCAACAACGAATGCTCATAGTTTGCTGAGGAAATGTTGTCATTTATATATAGTATCGTTGACAACACCAAATGACCCAAGTCCCAATAGAAAACGGTGGCTCGAAGCACTCGCCTCTCCTTCCTGTCGTTCATTTGCACATTTTCGAATAATGTTACGTCCGTAAACACTCTAGAGGAACCTCTACCAATCGACTCGTCGTTCGTACGATTCTACCACCTCCACTTCTTTTTCGCAAATAGGCTGAAGATTTGTACAATATTTCGTCGATAAATTAGCAATTAATCCAGCAAATTAATTTCGAAGGCGAATCAGGTCGAAGATCAACTTTCTATAATTCATATCGTTGAACGATCCATCCGACTAACATCAATAAAGTAAATAATAAATATTTATACAGAATGTACATTCTTTTAATCATCGTACGACTCTTGGTTATCTCGTGTGAGCGAGAAGGAGGATTTCGGTAAAAACGAGCGATACTCGATTCCGTCGCAATTTTTCAAACTCGTCGGTATTCCTTTACCGATATGTGAAACAATATTATTTTGCCGCATTTTATGAACCTCGCGCGACTTCTCCGATTATCGCATGCCTATAAATATCGTACGTCGTACATGGTCTTCGTGATAATTTATGTTCCGAACGTGTACTCGCTATAATGACTGGGCATAGGCACAAAAATTGTCGAACGAACAAAGCATCGATTATTGCGAAACTCGGATTAACGGTGTTCATCGAAAGTCTATGAATATACGAGAATATTTGGGATTGGTAATATTGGATCGATCGACGTGACGAGACGTAGCAATAGTTTCAATTCTTGCAATGGAAGTCGAGGTAGGATGGAGATGTGCGATACATAAATGCATATATACATATACGTATATTAATATATCCATATACAGGGTGAATTTCATAAGGTGTAACAGGCTTTATTCTCGGGTAGATGGGCTCATTACAAACAAAAGTTTCAAATATACATTTGGCATATTTCTAATAGTTTACGAGATATAAATGATTAAAGCTGCACCAATCAGAGCGCGCGGAGAAGCGTTGGAGCCGCCCACTCCCGTTCTAACTGTAGAGATAGCACAGTGTAGGGCATTTGGGCATTTGGGATTCCAAAATTCAGAACAGTCAATTTTATTTATTATATTATTACGCAGTCATTTTTATTTCTCGGGCATTGGCTGCTAGGGCGGGGAGTGGGCGGCTCCAATGCTTCTTGGTTCGCTCGACAAACTTCAGAGCAGTCAATGCCCAAGAAATAAAAATGAATTATATAATAAATAAAATTGTCTGCTCTGAATTTTGCAACTCCAAATGTACCGCCCTACACTGTGCTATCTCTACGGCTAGGGCGGGAGTGGGCGGCTCCAACGCATCTAGGCGCACTCTAGTTGGACCAACTTTAAAAATTTATATCTCGTAAAGTATTAAAAATATACCAAATGTATATTTGCAACTTTTCTTTGTAATGATCCCATCTACCTTAGAATAAAGCCTGTTACATCTTATGAAATTCACCTTGTATATATATATGTGTATGTGTGTGTGTGTGTGTGTGTGTGTGGATGTGTGTGTGTGTACATGTATATATCGACAGGTGATGTAGCACACGTCGACCGACTGATTTTGTTAATATCGGAAATATTCTGGATGAGAGACATAATGGAATTATCATCGTAACGTGAAATCCAGTCGATCATCCATACCGTGCCTAACTGGTTTCTACGAGTTAGCCACGGCTAATTTAATTTCTCCCATTTACTCATGCGCGCGTCAGATTCCGACGCTTCTTCATTTATCTCGCCCCGAATTCGCCTCTATATAGTTTAACGCACGTGATACAAGCGATCGGTCTCTTTATTTTTATGCCCATTAGCCCTGGCACTCTGGTAATCCTTTTGGCTCCGATCCAGCTCCTACGGAAGGGGGGGGGGGTGCTATGATATCTATAGATATCCGCGAATGTTGCTTCGCTCTAGAGTGGGCACTTTTCTCACGATAAAATCCATATAAGCTCGAACCGTAGATGATCTGTCTTTATGGATTTTGTTCAAGTCCAATCCTTGTACCGAGAACATATGTTTTCGTAATCGTGTTCAATTTCTCGACGATTACATTATTAAACGCATCGGCTTGCAGCTTGTGGTAATTATTAATAAATAGGTATACAAATGAAGAAAACAGACAAATTAACAAACGATAATTAATTCTAATTATTCAGAGAAGGAAAAACAGAATATCGTTTAGTTTCTGAAACGTAGCGCTCGTTTCAAAACCCGAAAGTAACATAGAATCAACATTCTCTCATTATTCCTTTCCTAATGGCGACGAAGAGTTATAATTGATTCCTCGAAAGCCTTGTACGTTCATAATTACGAAATTTTCTCGTCGGGAGGATAGGTTCGTTCTACATGTTACGAAGAGGAGTTTGATTAAAACGTGAACCCACTAGCGCCGCGAGCATCCGCAGGTTAACAACTTAATTGCTCGGTTAATAGGGTGTTCCATATCACTACCCTCTTGCCTCGAGAAATTATATATTATCATGCACGATTTATTCGAAACTCGGGAGATGACAGTTCGGAAATACCGTTAATGGAAATAAATCTGCAGCTGTATTTTCATTATCCCAGATGTGATTCTTTTCCTTCGCATACTTTTGCAACTCTACGCACTACGTATTAACAAATTCACGACTAAATTAATCTTTTATTCATCGAGATTCGTATATAAAAAATTTCCGAGGTAGATACAAATTTAATCCGACGTTGATAGATAACAAGAGTAATAAATTCTGGAAAGAGACGAAAACAAGGTTGGAGCTCATAATTTGTGGTATACTCGAGAAATCCGAGCTGGAATTTGTGAGACAGAGATTGTCTTCTCTTTTTGAAGACAATCAATTTTTAACGCATATCGACGATAAAAAAATATGATATAACGTTCGGGAACTTGCGAGTCGATCGATAAAAATGTCGTTGCGTATTTTATTGACATATCGTTGACAATGTCGAGAAGGAAGTGCAAAGCGCGGACGTGTATAAACAGAGAAAGATCCGTTTAAGATCAGGGGGTAAGAAGCTCCTCGTGCAGAAAATAAGCGTCCGCACGTGGCCTCGGTGAAGCACAGGGGTTGGGGTTAATGGTGAGAAATCGATCTTAAACAGCCTTATAACATTATTCCAGCTGTTACGATCGTGTTACTTCGCCTAACGTGAATTTTCCGCATGGACGATTTTTAGGCAAGAAGCGTCCTTAATTTGTTAACTATATCAATCTAAACTGTATTTTATATTTACATTTTGATATCATTGTTACACAAGGTAACACGGTTTATTTCTCACACGCGTGAATTCCATTTTATTTCAATTTACCAGCAAACGTTCAGAATTGTTCGATGAACTCGAGTAATTCGTAAGAATTCGAGGAACAAAACGTATCTTCCTACCTGCGATCAATTAATATGGCTATTGCGAAACTAGTTCATCTTTCTTATGCAGAAGTTACGGACGAAAGGAAGCGAAAAATGTTTCCCTGCTGCAAACGATATTTTTTCCACGAGTCTTATTTTTATTCGACGATGCGTACTAACCGAGCGCTTCTCTTCTTCTGTTTTAGTTGTCACGAATGCGGCCAGCAAAATATATTTGCATATGCAACACGGCAGCGAGCTATGACAACGTGGTTTGACGATGCGCCCCGAAAATGCTCGAGAGAGAATCGCCACGCGAGAATCCTGATACAAGGAGGATTTGGAAATATGTCGGCGATGTATCGCCATGAGATCGGGGATGAAACGCATTGAATCGATCTGGGTAACTAAATTATTCGATGCCTCGCTCCTATAGCAAATATTAATTTCGAATGATAATAATTTCGATTCGATTTATCGTCGAGAAGTTTTTTCTTCATCCATGTTTCGATCGATCTCATTTGTTCGTTTATAATTCGTATGATACGAGTGACATAAAACCACACTTGATGTCCCATCTGCCACTGACAATAAAACTGTATTTTCGCGGGTCGTTGTCAAAAAATGAAAAAAGTAAATTAATTAAAAATTTGTACAATTGAAATTAATCATACGTGCGAGATAAAATAGTGTATTAGATATATATACAGATATTGAACTCGTCGCATTGTTTAGATTCGTGATTTGCAATGATCCCGTACAGCCTCGCCCTTCCAACGAGTCGACGAGTTCTTACCCGATCTCTCAATTTCCCTTCTCGTCGGTTGTTCGGTTAATCACACAAATTTCAAGCGGAAGAGATTTTAAGAAAGGAGCGTTTCCTGGTATACTCGTTCCAACAAAGAAACTTTTGTTTGTAGCACTTTGCTACATCTTCTTCGCTCTATCTCTCTATTTCTCTCTTTGTCTCTGCTCTAATTAAAGAGGAACGACAATCCCGATCTTCCGGAAGGACATTCAGGAATTACAAATACATTTCTCTTCTTTTTTCATTGTAATTGCGATTTTCATTATAGCGACGATGATCATGATTATGTTCGGCTTGATTCTGATCATATCGAAGTGTCGTTTGTGATTTGATTACGTTGCGTTATCGTTTGATCAAAAACGCGAGATCAGTCGACTGTCAATTTGCACTTTGTCGCCACGTTAATCAACGATCTAATTCTCTGTTATGAAAAAGTAAATAAACGTTGTTATCATGCAACTATAATTACTATCTAAAGTTGACAGTTAAAACTTTCTACAATTTTTCTTGTATAAAAATATTGTGAAACCGTAACGTTTTTTTTACATTTGCAGACTTTTTTCATTGATAACAAGTTTCATCCATTTAGTAATAGCACATAGGTGTTTCGGGAGAAAATGTCTGATTGAAAAGGTAAAAGGGCGAAAAATTGTACGAATTGCGAATAATCTCTTGTCAGGTGCACGTATATTCGATGGTAGAAACGCCCGCGGGCTTGTTACACGTTCGTGACGGTTCTTATTCGAAACTACGTCCTCTCATCCCGACCATTCGTATCCTCGGAAAACATCGCTGCTACGACTTGCAGTCAGCAGAAAATATCGCCTGTTGTTGAATTACCCCACCAACGTTCGTTGATGAGGGCTTTCTTCTTCTGCTTTTTCTTTTTCTTCTCCTGTTTCTTCTTCTTCTTCTTCTTCTTCGTCCTTGCAAGAAACTTCATCGCACTTTACTAGCTCATCTCTACCAACTTACACAATCGGAAATGACGAGAACAGGAAACTCGTGAGAAAATCAAAGGAGCTTCTTATGTATAAGGATATTCCTTTTGCATCATGCAATGAGACGTAGAATTGTAATCAGCCAATCGTTGATGATGAGAGGCACATTTCTCAGCTACGAGACAATAGTTCAATAGTGAAATTCTGGCATATGTTAGGACGATTCTAATTATTTAGATTTATTATTTAAAGAATAAATTCAATGCAGTTTTCTACACGATTTGACTGATGAACGTACGAACTCTCAATTCATGTACGAATCTTTCCACCAGTCGTTGAAAACATGAATGATAAGACAGTTTTTGTTCTGTCCTATTAAAAAAAGTTACGTAATATTTGTATTAGAAAACAGAATATTGAGATGAAACATCAAATTGTGTTGGGCAATTTCAAGGTCCTCGTTCAAAATAAAAACGTTTTGCTTTTGTTTAGACGTCATTTTTCAAATTGTAATTTGATCCAATTGTACTAAAGTGTTGAATCGAATCTAAAGCTTAACTGTGGAAATATACGAAATCTAGTTTTGAAGATGATTAATCATCAATAATATTTGTGAAAAAAATGTGCCGAAGTGATGGGTGGCGAGAGATTTTGGTGGACACCGGGAATGGCCGGACGAGGTACCGTGTCCAACGAAAGTCTTCTCTCTTACTCGACTGACGGCGACGGAGGGGTTAGCAGTGGAACTTTCAACGGATCCGAACAAGACTCCTTCAATGCGACTTCCGGCAATAGTACCAGCAACAACATCAGTACATGGCCTTCGGACGATGCCATTTTTGGGGAACATCATGATCTCATCGTGTCCATAATAACGGGCAGCGTACTCAGCCTCGTGATCCTGTTCACCATTATCGGTAAGTTCGATAACGATTTTACACGTGTCGTTTGCCCAAGAACCAAAAAAAAGCATAAAACTAACATAATTTTTTATTCACACAAAATATGACAATATAAGTGTTTTAAATTCAAAGATAAACCATTTATTTGGAAAATATAATGATTGAAGCTTTTTCGAAAGATAGATTAAAACTTTTGCATAGAATAGCAAGGTACGGTTAAAAAAAATCCCCCACGTCCTTAAAAATTTTGATTGAAAAGCTCTACAAGGATATATGACGACCAACGAAAAGTAACTTGCGAATGTATGGATGAAAAATCTATAAAAAAACTTACAAAAACTACTTTTAAACGTTACTGCTAAGTGTACAAAGTGTAGAAAATATGGGAAAAGTTTTAGAAGACAATTGCAAACTTGGCGAAGATCCTCTTACGTTCTCTGCCTCATACCACATACGATATGTCGATAAATACTCGTGTATCCCATTACTCATAAAAAATTGTGTCGAACGAAGATACCATGGGTATATTCGAACCTTTGCCAAACTCATTTTTATCGAATCATTGATATCAGCGTAAATTCACAATAATCCTTTTCGATCCCTTTCAATCTTCGAGCTTATTCTCACACGTCAACTTTTTCCACTCGCAGCGATAAACGATTCAAATAATGTAAAAAAAAGGTCGAAGGTCGCACATATCCCCTTATCATAACTAAAACACATTACCATCTCCGGCCAATCCTCCTCTGTTTGATGTAGACCCAGAACCAATATCGCCTTTTGTACACAAGGTACATAAGGATTGACTTTTCCAGCGACCTATTTTCGGATTTGCAGTCTCGAATGTACACGAAGGGAATGTGCGCTTATGCACAACCTTTTTCACCAGGCGGTAGATGCACCGTTTAACGGGAATGATATTGGAATATACCAAGGAATGGGCATATGAAGCCCTTCCTCACGTGTTTCCAACCTATGCCACTGACAGCCACAACTGATCGTTTAGCCTTACCAGTCTGAAACACCCATTGATATATTATACATGTATATATATATATAGGTATGAATATACATATATACACACACTTCAAGCAAGTACATAGCTACTACGAACATCGGCAGCCCTCACAGACAGGCGGGAGACATTTGGGATATTAAAAAGTATAAAATATCGAGGGACCGACCCCGAACTACCTTCAATACGTTACAAACTATTTTTTTACGTCAATAAAAAAATTTGCCCTTCGCAAGTACTTAAGCATTTTTTGTACTTCGACGCTGAAGAGTTTTTTGGATCACTCTTTTACCTTCCAAAGTGAATGATCTAATATTCGGGATGACTGATATTTGTTTATATAAAAGAAGAGTTATTTCGATTAACTAAAATGTAATTTGTTGATTTATAAATGAAGAATGTTTATTACGGAATCTATTGAATTCTAAGCTCGTCGAAAAAGAGAAATATATTATAAAATCAAATCAGTGCGTTGTTTCGTTCGAATCTGTGAATAACTACTTGGATAACTGAAGCGAGCAAGCAAGAAACGGTTCCTACAGAAGCAACAAAACTGCATCTGAAATTGCTCAGATCAGCGGCCGATCATCTCCAGGCATAAAATATCAATAACGACTCGGACTGATATCGCATTCACCATGCCCCGAGCTGTAGTGATTAAACGCGTTGCAAAAATAAATAAATTTGCGTACTGTCGTCCCTACCAGAGCTTGATTAGTTGTAAGCAAGGATGTTATACCATCGTATTTTTTAGTTTGTTCGAGAAAAAGATTAGGAGATACTTCCGCGCAAAAAATTCCCGAGCCTCGTTTCTCTTTGTCTCAAACGATCTTACGAACTTATATCCCTTTCTCGCGAGCTTATATGTGAAAATATATAAACGTTTTTCTCCACTTGGCTGCGCTGAAACCTCGAGCGTAGGATCGAAAATTCCCGCTTCTTGCCTCGAGCGAAGTTTGTCCGAGCTAAACTTTTCTTCTTGTTAATCCCGTTTTCTTGCTTGCCCACTTCCTCCCTTGTCGCAAGCTCTCGCGTTTATACGCTGTAATGCGAGAGCATCTCGAACGTAGGAGAGGAATTTCTTGCTGTTCTATACGGCGATGACATTGTGAAAGAGGAGGACAAAAATAAAGAGGGAGAGAGATGAACAGAGACTGAGAAAAAGAGAGTGGCTGGACAAAGAGACGACGAGACCGGCAAACTTAAAAGAACCGTGATCTCACTTCGTCCGTATAATATATTACGCTATCTGCCTGGTTTGTGTCACCAACGCGAAAATACAGATAAAACAGTGCAGATCCGCCATCTGGTCACTATAAAATTCATACTCCTCGTCTCAATCTCCTAGAGCTTATTTCCTTTGTAGCGCACAAGCCGCCAGCCTCCGCTCAATGCCAACGTGCCATCCAGCTAGAATTTGAGGACATCACGGGCCCTCCAGAATTTCGCTCTCGGATATTAACTGTGCCTGGCGAGGCAGTTATGAAAGGTTCCATGGGTCCTCCAGTACCGTTGGCTCAATCAGAATGTATCGTCTCTGCCATTTTGGAGAATCTATGCCGGCGTCCGTATGCACCGTTTAGTAAACGTTGGACCCTCGGCTCGATCCTCATCACTCCGCTCGATGTGGCCTATTCTCGATCCCTCAACAAATTTTGACTCGGGAAAGTGAGTGGTGGTAAGCGGAAGATGATAATGGTCCATCTCATCCCCAAATTCAAAAATCGAATATCTCTACTCCGTGACGAACCGTATAATAACGATTATTGCAATAATAATGATAATACAATCAAGTTAAGAAAGACAGGTTTGGGTCGGACATGCTTGGGGAATACACGACGGTCATCATTAACGCATGATCTCTCTGGCGAGACTCCTACTTAATTAGAGTAAGAGGGTGCGAATACTCGACAGTCACTGCGCCGATCAGGATTATTCCGCCCGATTTGTCACCTGTACTGTTGAACTTGATCTCATGCGCCTGAGGGTCGATGATGGTTACATGAAAGGCAGACGTGCATTTAATGTGCGTAATGGCTATATAATGCTGCGCAGCAAATCAATTTAACCAGGAAATTTGTAAATGAGGTCATCGATATTTTGAAATTATATAAAAGTCTAATGGAATCGTGACGTTTTTATTGAAATCGTTGAAACAATTTGGAAATTAATGGAAGTAAAAAAGAACATTCCATCGTATAATTTTGTTTAATTAAAAAATTCAAACAGACTTGAGGAATTCTGACTCTCCCGTATTGGTAAAAATGTTGAAGAATTAATGGGTATATTAAGATCTTTAAATATCTCCAGTTCTCACGATCATTCAAAGATCAATGACAATTATATTGGAAAAACTTAGTATGAAAGAAGCCAATTTTCTTACGTCATTTTACGTTCATACACATAATTGAGACTATTACGAATACAATCCTGGTCCTCTCGATACACAAATAGATTTTACCACACAATTTTTGTATTTCAATTTTTAAATTGTTCTTTACCCTTTGCATCACCGTGACGAAATGACAATTCAATACAAATATAATCAGAACGCATTTTCAGCCCTTTAAGGTAGTTCTATCGTTTTATCTATTTCTTAAGATTTGGTTGAAAATTTGGATATATCTTGTTTGATGTCATATGTACGTGTGTAATAATTTTTGGAAGGTTTTACCACGCGGGAGTTGAAATATTTATTGGTGAAAATCCGAATTTTCGGTAGTCGCTCATAAGAGCGCGTGTTAGAAGTTGCATTTTCATCCATAAATATCTTGGCTTCTGCTCGGTGAAGCCTTCTAAAACTTTGCATACATTTTTATGCAACATCAAAGAAGCTTTATTTAGTTTTTCAAAAAAATCTAAAGAAAAAAATTTTCGCAATTTTTATAATTATACAGCAAATACATATTACCTTGGATGACCTTGAATTTGGAGTATGTTGTTCTTTAGGCAATTTGCAACACATTTTCTTCATTAACTTAAGCCCGCAAACCATTTTGTATGTGAGAAAAACTGAAAAGTAATTTTTCAATTTTAATGTCACGATAGAACTACCTTAATTTAATTATTATACTGATGATTAATACTACGATGTCATTATAATGCAAACGTATCGCGAATTGTCGTAAATATTTTTTGAGGCTATTAATTATTTATACCCGTGAATTAATTTCATTTTTCTATCGTATGAAGTTTTTTTCTTGACAATTATTTATACATCGAGCAAAGCAAAAGATCAATATTAAATTTAAATAATTAAATTAAATTAATTATGACGTCGAACGAATCAGAACAATGAACAATTCCTTTAATAAAGTATTTACTGTTTTTGTTGCATACCATTTTTATACAACGTGTCAATATTGTGTTCCCTAGTATATTAGCTTTTGTATATAGCCAGGAATGCGAAGATTGAAACGAAAAACGGCAAAATAGTGAATTCGAGTGTAACGCACACATTTTATACATATATTCACGAACCGAAGCATTTGTTTCTCTTTTTCGTATGGACAGTAAAATACAAATTCACGACAATAATATTTCACGATCCCCGGTACATAAAATTCCAATTAAATTTCTTATCAATCCATTTGTTCCACGCATCGTTTAGCTGTCGCCAATTTTCCGGGCTTATAGAAACGAGTATGCGTGTTCAATGACGGAACCAATCAATTGTTTGTTACACTCCTGTTACACAAAGTTCGCTACACACTCGAGATAACGACGAGCTGCAATTGTTAATTCTTCATGTGAAAATGAACATCAGACCTCTGGCAATCGTACTTATAACAGTAGATCATTAACGTCTGGTATGCGAGGTAGAACACAATTATCCAATTATTACGTTAGCTGACTTAATCGTTATTAATTAACGACAATTCTAATAAATAAAAATTATATATTTAGAACTGTACGATTATTGACGCTTTTATAGGTGTTATTGTTTTATTTTCGACAAAAACTTGATGCGATTAGTCATATACACGAAATTTGCAACAGATAAGACTTAAAAATCGCACTATGACCTTTAGTAATCGTATAGGTCAAAACTCAATTTGCCAGAAATTTACAGTTAAATAACACTTCACTATTGCACTATGACATTCAGAATTCGCATGGGTCCAAAATCTATGGGCAATAAATTGACAGTTAACTGAAACTTAAAAATCGCTCATCTATGACCTTTAGAAATGGTACGGGTCAAAAAGTACAAAACTAATGTTAGTGATGCGGGTGACCGTCACAAAGTTCGGCGCATTCTGGGAAAAGGAGAAGAAACATTTAATGATTCAACGAAAAAGAATCGAAAGAAACAGAAACGCAAGTGTACCGTGGGCTTTAGGAAACAGAAGGTCGCGAAGATATAGATATACTTGAACAAGTGAGTAATCGACCAATGATATGAAAGAAAAACAAACCGTATCATATTGAAAATTCATAAAATATACAAAATATACGTATAAATTCGTCCTTTCGAGAAACGGACCAGCTGTGGAAACTGGCTTCTCGTTGTTTCAACGCATTTTCCCTTCGATGGTCCCGGAAGTCGAATGAACAATTCATATGGACGAAGCTACGAGAATGCGTATAAGTCTTTATGTTACCATAAGTACATAAACCTAAGAAACCCGCAGTCCAGGTAAAGTCTGTCCAGGTTATTTGAAAAAAAAAAACAGAGATACCAGATTTTGATTTCTCTCGAACCGTTCTAAGCCAGAAAATGGGGATGGACGATCTGGTAAATAAACCATTGGACAAACTATAATTCCCATTTAACAAGAATAACCCGAAACTCTTAAATATAGATACGTGAAAAATCAATTCAACATTTTGGACATGTCACCAATGGAATGAAACACCCAAATCACAAACTTGAATAACGTTAGCGATACAGTGACAGCTACATAAGTCGTCAATGACGATACGAATTACCATATTACTGCAATCCAATAATTTCCTAACATTAACAATATTATTTTGTCAAAACTAATTTTTACACGAGATGAGTGAGAATAGAGGTTGCCAGTAACACTGTGTCGTGACATAAAAAGACTTTCAGCACAAACGTATCACTGTTAACTTTTATCGACTTCATTGTCATTACATATAAATATATAAATTGTGGGTGTGTAAAACTAAAGTAAACATTCACCACTTTCAATTCCATTTATTATTCACCTACAATATCGAAAGTTCGTTTCAAACGTGGGAAGATGGCTTTTCCGAATCACGAAGCTAATGTATATATGTATTCATGGGAACGATCATTATATATACATGCACAAGGGTGACTTCAAAATCCAGCCAGTGAAGTTTCGGGGTGATCGAGAAAGCCCCAAAAGCTTTGGATTTTCAATCAGTGCAACGGGCAGTGAGTGCCCGGGAGTCGAATAATGGAAAGGCTACGTGTCAAGGGGCTAATGCGGAGCTATCGAAGTAGACGCGTGTGTGTAAAGAGAAAGGTTTACGGTAAGTGCACAACCGTTTGCGAAAGTTCGTAATTCCCGGCACAGCTTTCATTTATGCGAGTTATTTCCCAAATTTGGTCACGAGAAGTAATTTTGTACATTGGATATTCTACATTTCCGGATATTTTCCGTTTCTGCTTGAAGCAAAAAAGGGCTGGCACTTCAATGTGCCACGTGCGTAACATCGTTCAAATGCGACGACATAGAGAATGACATTGGCTCTATCATTTCATACACCGAAGTGAAAAAAGTCGATATATTTATTTGCCGAAATCCCGAGACTCTTGAATTCGAATGGCGTTAGAGGACACTGATGGGTGTTTGCCGAAGCCCGAGAGCAAATTTGGCATTTAATCTCTCGTCGAATCATCTGACCCATTCTACCCGAAAGCACTGACTAATGGATTTTTGCTTACATTGCGAGAGCGTTGCCATCAGAATTCTTTTATCTGTACGTCAGTGCTCGTCCGATAATAATCGCTAACCCCATACGTATAGTGGAAAAATCTCATTCGCAGAAAAAATTAATCTCGAAGGATTTGGCCTGTCCAATAGATAAGAAAAATTAGCGGAGTTACTAACGCTTCGATCAAGATGTAAATATGTTTGCACTGAGGTGCAAAATGGATGCGAATTGCTATATAAACATAAATTAGCACATTGCTTCCTCGTGACCTTGTTATTTTTACGCATTCCCAAACCCACTTCGATGACCAAGTAGCTTTACAAACTTTCGCATTGCCGTTGACAAATTTTGACCAATAACCGAAAATCAGAAGGAAGTAATTAATATACAAGTTTCACTTTAAACATTTTCTTCCTGTTTTTTTCAGCAACATATCCAAAAATTTACTTGACTTTCAACGTTTTTTTGGTTTGTATTTATTCCAATTCAATGAATTTAAAGTTCGATAAAATCCTTCAATAAATTTCAACAGAAATATTTTCAATCGTCGCTTTATCGATAAAGAAATGTGGCAATAATTTGTCCTAACTGACCCAATATGACGAATTCACGTCCAACTTTAAACAAAAGTAATCATTTAAATAATTACATACCTATATGAAATACGACCCAAATTTTTCGAAGAACGTAATATTTTAAGAACATCTTTAATTCTCCCTACCATAATAATTAATTTATATATTTCAATGTAGGAAAAACAGAAGTGGAACTGAGATCAGTCAAGTACGAGAACGAAGAGCACAGTTCTAGGGGCGATATTGAATGGAGGTTGGAGTGAACGCGAGAAAGAGAAAGAGAGGAAAACGGAAGCGGAGTTAAACGGTCGGTGATTGATGAGCCCTAACGCAGGTACACGCACTCGTAGATACTTGAGCCTTCTTCGGTAGTTTTCTCGGCCTGTTTTCTCAACCGCCTCGTGTTCCATCGTTTTCCGTGGTCTTTCCCCGTGCATTCGCCAAGTCCATCCTTCTACCCGCAACGTCTGTCTGCCACATATCGTTCCTACGAAAGGAATAGTTCTTGCCACGACACCGCATGGGCTGGATGTAATCGACCGGTTTTTGGTACAAACGTTCTGATCGTTTACTCCTACCTAGGGTTGTAACAGGATCTCTGTCATTACTATTCGACAGGATTAATGTTATTTGTGCTGAGTCACGTACGATGATAGAAATACGCGTGGAACCAACCCAACCTAATATCGAGCGACCCCAACTGTTGCAAAAGAGGTCATCGAGCTTGATACGATCGAGCTAGTTGCCGACTTTTTGTTGCCGATATCCTTGATCACAGGCATTCTCTTTGGAAACCTCCTTGCTACGGACGTTCTCATAGGTGGTCTAAAAAATTCTTAACCCTTCGTATATAGATAAATAACGATGTGACACAGATAGTTGACACAAAAATCAAAAGAAACATTTCTCACGATCAATATTGTAGCGGGTGACCAATCGAACATCCATCAGTTGATGACACATCCAATCAATGAACCACCCGTAGTAGTCCAAGCAATAGAGCTCTGAAATCACCAGTGGCCGAGTTACCCTAAATTTAAAAAAAATATGTTAAAATGGTCCCACTGGTTATTGAAATAATCAAATAAATAGATACGAAACTTGGACCGAGCGGGCTTCTATTACTATATATTACTACTCGACCACTTTCGCGCGCTCCGGCGTTTTTGGTCATGTTTAGGCGCGATTTTCATCCACTTAAACGCAATTAACCGAAAATCTAAAATTGATGATTTTAGGTCAATGGTTCTAGTTTCAAAAGCCGCTTGTTAAACTTAAATCGGACGACCTCCAGAGCATCGAGCCTCTCCGCAAAATATGGCACAATTAAATGTTCATTGCAATAACGCAAAAACTAATTATCCGACAGCGGCCAGGTTTCGCACACAAAAATTACGTGTCAATACCTACTCATCGCAAAGAGCCTGGCCTAAAACTTCAAAAATGGCGGAGTTATACATTTTCGAAAAAAACGTTTTTTTTTTCTCGGTTTTTTCAGTGTATCTCCTTTAATTATTGACCGATCGGCTTCTTTCAGCGCTCATTTTATGCGTATTTCAATTACCTACAATTCGTCTATTGGAATCAAACAGATTCCTTCATTATTTTTTGTTTTATAAGCAAAAAACGAAAACAATGTGTTTTTTTCACTAAATTGTTAATAACAACAAATAAAATGGGAATCAGGAGTCGAAAAGTGGTTAGTTATGATTGAGAGGCTGTTCCGCATCTGATGGCACTCGCCGTTATCGAGTACTATTTTTGTCAAAAAACTTTATTTGCTTGGCCTATAGGTATATTTTTGAAAAACACGTTTCTTGCTCCGAACAACAGTTTCTGTTGGAAAAACAATATCGGAAAAACAATCGGGCTTATTCTTACAAACCGCAATCAAAACGAGACAACAACGTTTTCCTATGAGTATTAAAATATGAAGAAACACATGATCGGGTGCTGAAATACGGAGAAATGCCCACAGGTCTCTGGAAATTTTATCGCCTAATTCCCTAGAGAGAAACTGTATGCCAACTCGTTCGTTATTTTCCTTCTCGCGAATTTAGATATAGCGATGAACAACGTAAAATTCAGTTACTATTACTAGTTTGCGGAATATTGTATGTTGACGCAGTTCCCGCTCTCACAAAGTGGTAGCTGCTAGGACGATAATCAACTTCAATAGTTCGCGTAAGTTAATGTGACAAACTATTCAACGTGGTGACCCGACATAGTTGCTGGTCCGTCGGTTGCTCGTGCCTTTGTAAAATTGCAATAGTTGAGCATGCTGCCACGGGTGCACATCAAATTTTCAAAATCTTATCTGCTGACTTCAACGCCTCTTGTATCAAAACCTTGCATGTCCAATTCGTCGAGCGTTCTTGAGGGCAACTGTCCACACGATATGACGATATGATCGCTAACGGCAATCTATCCATCCACAAAATTTGTCAATTATTTCTGCTACTCTATTAAATATAATCCGTTTCAAAAAATCGCCATTAGCCTCTAGTAAGAAAAATAAAAACTCTTTGATAACAGTTTGTCTCCATTCACAGAATGTAAATAAAAATATCGTTATAGCTGCTATAGAAAAACAAACGATTAACTCCGTTTTTATCCCCTAGGTCATTATTAAAATGACTTATCTGTTAATTCTCGAGAAGAAGCGTGAAACATATAATTTATGAAAGGGCTCATTTCATCGTTTCTCCTGCAGTTTCTCATCCCAGAGATAATTAATTCAAAGTCACTGTGAAACAGTTGATGAACAGGTTAGGGGATGCGCACGATTAGTAGAGCAACGACCATGATGTTAGGGTGCACATAATATATGTATCTACATGGCTTATTAATGTACCATGTAACCTTCCGTATATTATGGGCTCGCTGCTCCTTATAGCTTTCATCACTTCAGTTCCTCCAGCCCCTCCCACTTGGTATTAACCAAGTCAGTTGGTAAATGTCTCTCACAGGTCGTCCCACATCATCGGGAAACAATGCTTGTCAATAAACGAAGGCTAACTTTGTAAAACAATCTGGACACTCGAGCTCAACGTTTGATAATCGATTGAGCTCGAAGACTCCTTCACTTACAGTTATTCCAGTAAAAGTTTGTCATTTTCTTTAAATTCGCCGGTGGCTCAAGCTTTGAGTTAACGGATGAAACTTGGTCGCCGATGTTCTGAATAAAATTCTTCCACGTATATAAGGCGAGACGGAATATACCGTATTATTTATTAATTTTCAAAATAGATACTTACGTCAATTTCGATATGCATTTAGACAAATTTTGAAATTACATCATCTTCTCCCCTGACAATTTTGAATATTACAGCACTCGGATATAAAGGATTACTCAGCTGAAAAGGGAAATAACATATTCTTCGAAAAAATTCAACGTTAATTATGAGTCTGAAGAATTTGGCGAGTATCAATTTTGTATTCCCCACAAAATTCTGTTCTTTTGAATTGGAAATTCAATGAGATATTAGAGGCGATCTACCTTTTTTCCCTGTCGTATTTTTCACCCGAGCTATTTTTCATTAAAAACGCGCGTAAAATTATCGTCAAAACGAAATCTAAAAATAAAACAGCCCTCTTATAAACCACGTTAATATATGAGGCATTTCGCATGAAGTCATCCAGCCTAAAACATAAAAGTTTTTTAATCGTCTTGAAATTTTTATGGTCGATAGTCCTATTGATAGTGAAGCTTCAGCAAAAAATTTAAGGCTCTAGCTCAAACAGTTGCCTAGCAATAGGGGCTCAAGTTTGTACCATATTGGCCGTCGTGGCAACATTCCCAGGTTTGTATCTTCCCGAGAAATATAGCGATTTTTAAAAGTCAGGAGTGATTTTTAAAGCATTTTCTGCGTACTTTAAGAATACATTTTTTATTTTTAATAAAATTAATAAGTTCATCACAATTCTTTAAGGTTAATGTTAAAAATGACTTTTTCTCAAAGATCGACACCTTCGATTTTTAAAAAAAAAATTTATAAAATAGTAGGGTTCTTTCTGAACAAAACAGTATATAATGTCCAAGATGGGCCAGACCTTAGTTTCGGAGATACAGTAGGATTTACCAGCGATCGGGCGCTTCACGTACAGGAAACGTTGTCAGGTGTATCTCGCCGATTTTGATGAAATTTGGCATGGTCATAGAACGGACAAAAATAGGCGACACGTATTTTTTATACGTGCCAAGAGTGATTTTGAAGGGGTGAAACGCACCCTCGAAAATGGGGGTATTTTTCGTTTTTCATCGATAACTTTTGAACAATAGGAGATATGAAAAAATTTCAAATTGCAACAATATTTATTTTTTCGCGTACTATACACTGGATATGAGAATGGTGCAGATAACAACAAATTTCATATTGTTTATTGCAAATATGCAATTTTTTCATACGTATCTCAGAGAGTTCTTAACCGATTGGGATGCAAATTTGCATACGGGTAGAGGGTGACAAAATAAAGTTTACGTGTTTTTTTTTGTTTTTCCGATATCTCATAATTAAGGGGTTAAAACTGCCCTTCGATTTTATACTCAACTGCATCGTATAATCAGCTGGTCTTTTGCCATTCCGGGTTAAATTCACGTTAATATAAATTCGTTTGAATACCCGAATACATATTTGTAAATGCCACTCACCCCCTTACCCCCAATCATCCCCCTCCCGGCCGTTCAAAGTTCGTACCGCGCGGTATGGATGCAAATTTGCATACGGGTAGAGGGTAACAAAATAAAATTGGGGTGTTTTTTTGTTTTTCCGATATCTCATAATTAAGGGGTTAAAACTACCCTTCGATTTTTTACTCAACTTCATCGTATAATCAGCTGGCCTTTTGCCATTCCGAGTTAAATTCACGTTAATATAAATTCGTTTGAATCCACGAGTACATATTTGTAAATGCCACTCTCCCCCCACCCCCAATCATCCCCCTCCCGACCGTTCAACGTTCTTACCGCGCGGCATGGATGAAAATTTGTAGAAATAAAATGAGTTACACTCGAAGTTTAATCAGTCCAAATAATCGATACAAATTTCACTGTTTTGGCTTCATTACCCTTAAGGCGGCAACTCAAAACTTTGTTCATTCGTGAACGGGCGGAGATAAAAAAAAAGTATACAGGGACAAAACGTTCTGCTCTTCGACTACTAGACGTTCGTGATAATAATGATGAATATAACAACAAATGGCATATTATTTATTGCAATAATTCGTGGATAATTGGATGAAAGTCACTCTTTAATTGTTCGTTCATATCGGTACAGAAATAGGTAAGTCTTTCACTATTACGGAATAATTTCCTGCGTCAGAAAGTAGCTGGATTAGTATGGTATTTTTACGAAAAAAAAAGTCTGTTCGGCGCATACTGCATTTGGAGATTAAAATATAATCGGAACACTTTAATAACCATTTTAATGGTAAAATTGTGATGGATTATACGTATTACAATAATGATAGTCGTGGTAAAAGTGTTTGAAACACAGAGATTTTGTACACCACGCACAAGTGATAACAGCTGCTTCGCCGCACATGTCGCATATCGGTGCATTTTGTGAAAAGCAGAATTGTACCGGATTTTCGAACTTTGGTGGTCTTTCTTCTACGTAACCGCTTTTGTACCATGCATTGTTTTAAACGAACCTACTGGCAAATTTGGACCTCGAGTGGAACAAACTATGTTCTGGGTCGAAAATATATTTCTATTGGCTTAAAAATCTGGAAAATTGACGACTGATCATTTCAAGCGTTAGTTCCAAGAAGTATATATTCCTAATACTGGTCCAAAATCCGTAATACTTTTCGATTCTTGGAGCGGTCAATGGCTAACTGCGTTGAAAGACATGGATATGCAAGGGGGAGATATTCAAGTTTTAACTATTCCAGCAGGTAAATATATTGCACTAGTTTCATTAGTTCTATAGACAATTAATTAAAATTGCAATTCGTAATTCTTGCAGGTGCAACAGGAATGATATAGCCCCTTGTTGATGTTTATGGTTTCCGTGTATGGAAAAACTTCATTAAACATTTCTCTGACATAGTAATATTATACAACTACGACGTTAATCTGCACTTGAGAGATAATATTGTTAAATTACAATCTCTTACACACAACCAGTTTTCTTCTCCACGATTTATAAACCTTTTTAAATATGCGTGGCACAAAAGCGGTTACGTAGAAGAAAGACCACCAAAGTTCGAAAATCCGGTACAATTCTGCTTTTCACAAAATGCACCGATATGCGACATGTGCGGCGAAGCAGCTGTTATCACTTGTGCGTGGTGTACAAAATCTCTGTGTTTCAAACACTTTTACCACGACTATCATTATTGTAATACGTATAATCCATCACAAATTTACCGTTAAAATGGTTATTAAAGTGTTGCGATTATATTTTAATCTCCAAATGCAGTATGCGCCTAACAGACTTTTTTTTTTCGTAAAAATACCATACTAATCCAGTTACTTTCCGAAGCAGGAAATTATTCCGTAATAGCGAAAGACTTACGTATTTCTGTATCGATATGAACGAACAATTAAAGAGTGATTTTCATCCAATTATTCACGAATTATTGCAATAAATAATATGCCATTTGTTGTTATATTCATCATTAATATCACGAACGTCTAGTAGTCGAAGAGCAGAACGTTTGTCCCTATATACTTTTTTTTTTATCTCCGCCCGTTCACGAATGAACAAAGTTTTGAGTTGCCGCCTTAAGGGTAATGTTAAGCTAAAACAGTGAAATTTGTATCGATTATTTGGACTGATTAAACTTCGAGTGTAACCCATTTTATTTCTACAAATTTTCATCCATGCCGCGCGGTAAGAACGTTGAACGGTCGGGAGGGGGATGATTGGGGGTGGGGGGAGAGTGGCATTTACAAATATGTACTCGTGTATTCAAACGAATTTATATTAACGTGAATTTAACTCGGAATGGCAAAAGGCCAGCTGATTATACGATGAAGTTGAGTATAAAATCGAAGGGTAGTTTTAACCCCCTAATTATGAGATATCGGAAAAACAAAAAAACACCCCAATTTTATTTTGTTACCCTCTACCCGTATGCAAATTTGCATCCCAATCGGTTAAGAACTCTCTGAGATACGTATGAAAAAATTGCATATTTGCAATAAACAATATGAAATTTGTTGTTATCTGCACCATTCTCATATCCAGTGTATAGTACGCGAAAAAATAAATATTGTTGCAATTTGAAATTTTTTCATATCTCCTATTGTTCAAAAGTTATCGACGAAAAACGAAAAATACCCCCATTTTCGAGGGTGCGTTTCACCCCTTCAAAATCAATCTTGGCACGGATAAAAAATACGTGTCGCCTATTTTTGTCCGTTCTATGACCATGCCAAATTTCATAAAAATCGGCGAGATACACCTGACAACGTTTCCTTGGTAGTGTCGCGCGGCGACCCTCCAGGCTACGTTCGAGCCCGCTATTCCTGGTTGGCGTTTCTCGCAAGTGAAGTATTACCATAAAACCGCTGCACTAACAATTTTCTAATACACACAATTGGACAATGTGAGGCATGTCCTAGCGAAGAACACGTTAAAGATCATTTCAGAAGTCTCTTAAATGAAAGTTTAACGAAACGTTGAAAACACCCTCATCAAGTAATGATGCACTTAATATTCAATCCCTGCTTAGCGGTACCCAGGATGAACGACGTGGACGTGATAGGGTTCTCATCCCATCGGGGTGCTTTTTGAACGTGAGTCCCCTTGCCTCTCATGAATCGGGGTGCTTTTTGACCATGAGTCCCCTTGCCTCTCACGAATTGGGGTTCTTACCAAACGGTAGAAAAAATTGGAAAAAATATTTTTTTTTCTTAGCTCTCTCTCAGTTCATTGCCGCTATTTCAAAATGTGATGTTGCCCTGCTTCCATTGTTTTATAAAATGATGACGAACTTATGTTCAGCTTTTTCTATTGGTTGTTTTAATTTTCGGAAAAATTTCATAATCTACAGGTGAGGAATATTGTTTTAACATAAGCTTGCAGTTGTCGATAGGAATTACAGCATGGTACTTGTGCGTTCCTGGTATTGTGGTAGCTTTAGCAAATCTGTTTGCCAGAGTTTTTGCAGTGACTTCTTGTTGAGATTTTGAGCTGAACAAAACTGTAGGCTTAGTTAAGTTTTTGTTGGCCCACTGGTACAAGGCTTCAGGAGATGAAATATGATTTTCCGCTGATACTTGAAGACTTGCTCGAGCAGTAAACCTTTTTAGATTTCCGCCTATGCCATCGCAGGGACCCTTTCCGTGGGCAGTAGCATGGAAATGCCACTCCGCAGGGATGCCAAAATCACTTTCATGAAATCGGAGATTTCCTAAATTGTATTTATTTTTAAAGTGTTGGGCAGCACCATCCGTGTTATAAAATATTTTAGATGGCGTGAAATTTGTTTTCAAATAATTAACAATAATTGTTTGGTATTCGTAAACAGCTACCGTATCATGCTTCAAATTGTTCGATAAAATTGCTATACTGCAGTGTTCTAAATCTCCTTCTCCCTTATAATACACCACCACTGTAAAAATTGTGCATTGGTCATTATTCCAATGGAATGATTGTGCAGAATTCTGAATAACGAATGTGTAGTTTTCTGCGAAATCACATTGAATTAAAAACTGATTTTTTTGTAGCCCATTTTTCAGCTCTATCACGAAAGATGTTTGCTTTTTCGCTATAAAATTGTGAGGCCTTAACTTGTATAACATATTACAAAGTCGTTCAGTAAAATCATCAGCATCTTCTATTTCCGTCTTTAAGGTACTTCTATCAGTATGTTGCCACACCTTAAATTGCACCTTCTCAATAAAAATTTCATTTAAGAGACTTCTGAAATAATCTTTAATGTGTTCTTTGCTAGGAAATGACTCATATTATCCAAGATTACACATTAAAGTTGGGTTGTTGCATGTAATTTGTTGCAAGCATTCACGGTAGGATTTGAGGGGGACCTTAGAATTTCTCGTAATTTTTTCTAAGTCCATTGCATTTAACATAAGCTTGACATTTTCATGGTAAACACATACGCACACAGTATGAGTGCCGCTGCTTCCAGCAAGAACACAATGACGTGGTCTGAGCTGAGAAAATTTTGTGAATCCAATTTTCTCATTAGGATGTTTCTCTTTAAATTATAATGTAATTCAGAAAGATTGCTCAAAATAAGTCACTTTTGAACCTGCTCTCGAGACCCATCTTCTTTTCGTATTGAAATAAAATCTTTCATTCTGGGAAAAAGTCGGCTATTTTCATAGTCTTCATAAAATTCTTTAACAAGGGCTTCTGTTGCAAAGTTTTCTGCCTCCTTTTTTTAAACCTGTTGATGTTAAAATACCATTGGCAGTTACCAATGATTTGGCTTTTCGGACCTGATGTTCTGAAGCATGAAATTCTGTTGCCACTTTTTTCCGGCCCCACGATTTTGGTGCGAGGGTGAGTAATAATAACTTCTCTGAAGTGCTAGTGGAATTGCCATATTTTTCTTTAATTTGCTCCAGAACTTCAATACCAACATGATGGTATCCATCATTGCACTTTAAAGCCATTTTTTTTGCAAGGCTGAATACAATAATCATCATCATCAGCATCATCATCATACCCTGCAGAGTTTTCTACAGGAGAGTCATTAACATCATGACCATCACACATTTCCGCAGATATTAGCATTAATGACGACTTTTCTTTTAAACGCTTAATGCAGTCGTTTCTGCAAGATCTGCATAATTTGCCATTTTTTGGAAATGAACTCGGCAGTGACATGCGTATAGATTCAGAAATTAATCTTAAATCGCGATTTTTCCGTGAGCCTTTTTATTGAAAGGATTTATACATCTATTACCGAAGGCTTTTCGAATTTCATCCATAGCTGCAATCAGGTCTTCTTACGAAAAATTGGAAAATCAGATAATGTGACAATAATCCGAAATAATCAATAACTGTAAGAGAATGTTGATGCAAAATTTATAATAGGCTGTAATATAATTCACCAGAAACAGCAACTCCAACAATACCTAACAAAAACCCAAAATTGGAGATTTCAGAATATTGTTAGTGCCGCTGTTTCATGGTAATGCGGGAGCTACTCCACTTGCGAGAAACGCCGACCAAAAATGGCGGACTCGAATGTAGCCGGGAAGGTCCTCGCGCGACGCTGCGCGGAGCGGCCACTCGTTTAATAAATTGTTCCATATCTGGAAAACTAAGGCTCGGCCCATCTTGATCGTTCTATACTTTTTTGTTCAGAAAGAACCCTACTATTTTATCAATTTTTTTATAAACATCGAAGGGGCCGATCTTTGAGAAAAAGTCATTTTTAACATTAACCTTAAAGAATTGTTATGAACTTATTAATTTTATTAAAAATAAAAAATAAATTCTTAAAGTACGCACAAACTGCTTTAAAAATCAGTCCTGAATTTTTTTAATTGGAATATTTCTCGGCTACATTCGAACTGAAGCCCGAACGTAGCCTGGAGGGTCGCCCCGCGAGACTACGTGAAGCGCCCGCTCGCTGGTAAATCCTACTGTATCTCCGAAACTAAGGTCCGGCCCATCTTGAACATTATATACTTTTTTGTTCAGAAAGAACCCTACTATTTTATAAATTTTTTTTATAAAAATCGAAGATGTCGATTTTTGATAAAATGTCATTTTTGACATTAACCTTAAAAAATTGTTATGAACTTATTAATTTTATTAAAAATAAAAAATATATTCTTAAAGTACGCAAAAAATGCTTTAAAAATTACTCCTGACTTTTTAAACCGCTATATTTCTCGGGAAGATACAAACCTGGGAATGTTGCCACGACGGCCAATATGGTACAAATTTGAGCCCCTATTGCTAGGCAACTGTTTGAGCTAGAGCCTTAAAATTTTTGCTGAAGCTTCACTATCAATAGGACTATCGACCATAAAAATTTCAAGACGATTACAAAACTTTTAAGTTTTAGGCTGGATGACTTCATGCGAAATGCCTCATATACATAAAAGGATGTTCGCGAGTTGGGCGACGGTCGGGGTGATCGTGAATGTTGAAAAGCAGCGTGAAATAGCACAGAAACGATAAGAATGAAAGAGACAGGGAGGGATCGAGGAAGGGAGTGAGGGGGAAGGTGAGAACCGAAGTCGAGAACGTGGTATACAAAATTCAGCACATCGGCTCTCATCTACATTGCCGTATACCTAAGCTGACGCCAGCAGGCAATGCGTCTCGCAGCGAAGGAATGAGTCGAATGAGAGTTGGGAAGCGGCGAGAGACGTTTTATCAGCCATAGATCCATCAATTATAAAGTTCGGATTGAATAGCCCGCGGAAACTCCTCTTCCGTTTCACGCCCTATATTTTCTCGATTTTACTGTCGACGCGTCTCGTAACGATTTTCATCGACGGAAATTTTGCTACGCGGTTATATATATGCCCTCAATCGTAAACGCCTTCTTAGTAATCTTCGGCTCACCGAGGTGCTATGAGGCGCTGACAGTTTTACCCGTTGCAAAGAATACATAACATATATAGACGTTGTATGAAGACTTAATTTGTTTGAGGGATCGAGTATAAGCGGCATCGAGCGGAGTGGTAAGAATCAAGGCGAGGGCCCAACGTGTACTAGACGGTGTATACGCCGCCCTTGTAGACCCTAAAAAATGGCAGAAACTTTACATTCTGATTGAGTGAACAGTGCTGGAGAGCTCATGGAGCCTTCCATAACTGCCTCGCTAGGCAGAGTTGGTATCGAGAGAGGCGTTATGGAGGGCGCATTTTTTTAACTTGGCATCGAGAGATACTAGAATTTACCGGTACCGCTTATTTATCGACGTCTCTTTGTCTCACATGATAATTTTTGTTACTCTACTCGAGTAATTATTATGTTAAAATAGAAATAAATATATGTTGATTTTTGAGAGACTATAAGAGGGTAATAACCTTATAGGGTGCAATAATGCAAGCATAATGTTCTGTAATAAAAATGAGTTCAGGAATTTCCTAGGGGATGTAAATATTAACCACACGCGTTCGGAAACTTTGTGGAGTTCGAGCCGGGGAACGCTTGTGCTTAGGTACTCGAATGCGTTCAGAAATTCAAAGGATCGCCTCACATAGGAGTTAGTTCGGAAATCAATTCCGCAAGGGAGGGTAGGTACGGAAATTCATGGGGAGTGTCCATGGGGAATTCGGCTATTCAAATTTGAATATGAAGACTTCATGAAATGACCATGCATTTCAATTTTTGCTGTACTATGAACGCTATAAAAAATAGTTTCAATCCCTACTATTCCAACTAAAGCGACAGCCATGCGTAATTATTTTATCTAACACGTTTAAAAATTTATTTTTAAAAGCTCATTTGGAACTTCGATTGGTAGGTAAATATTCCTCTCGCGCGTCACATTATATCGATGATTTTTAATGAAACTCGTGAAATCCTCTAATTAATTCATCGCGAAAGTAGGTTACTAAAGAAAAATATAAAAAATATGATACCTACAACCGTCTCGAATATAATTCGAGAAGTGGTTCAATTTTTGAACGTTTATTTGTCGTGGCGCTGCCTTTTCCCTCGATACATTAAATTATAAATAATTAAGAAAATAGGCCTATAGAGTAACAGATAAGAAAAAGAAGAATGAGCGATATAACCGATAAGTAAATAATCTACAATAACGAATTAGACAAAAATCGAGAATCTACTGGGTGAAATTAATTTCACGTTGCGTCGGTCGCAAAGTTCGAAGCAGCACCCTAAGATGGCCTCCCCAAAAATCCTCACCTATTCGTTGACCGTAAAAATATAATCCCTCTTCTCCATCCAGTCTCAATCACTCCCTTTCTATCTCTCAGACACGAACACACGTACGCGCACGCGAACACACGTTCCTCCGTACACTATTTCCTCGTGCTTTCTGCCATTTCACGTTCCTTTCCCTTACGGTATAATTTGTCATGACACGTCCCGCACACTCGCTGGTCCAAGGGGAGAGCCGAGTTTTCGCAACCTCCGACGCACATTTTTTCTTCTTTTTTTTCAATTTCTCCACATATTGCCGGATGAATGGACCTTCCCCGCACACCAAATCTCGATATAAAGCAGCCTCTACGTGACACCCTAGCCCTGTCAGCCCCTTCCCCTAGGACCAAGACTGAAAGTATACGAGAAGTCGATTTTTAAGGGCTAATCGACCCTCGCAGATAAACATTTTTTCCTACACGCACTGTTACACATTCCCGCGCGCGCAACGTCTGGTCCAACATGAAAAGTTATGAAAGCGTAGGGGATATACCGTGTTGGACTTGATTTTTGTGGCCAGAGGGTATCGTTCCGCATTAACGCTTTAAGCAGCTGGATGATGGTGTGAATCTACCACGCATGGTAGAGATAACTGTAAAATAGTCAAATATCTACCAAACCGGGTCCAATTATATTACTGTAATTTTAATACATATATAACTTTACCGCCCATTCTCTCTCACATAACTGTAAGTAATAAAATTTGAAACTGGGGATAAATGAACGAGTTAGGTTCTAGATTATGGCTACGAGGACACGTTTAAACTATAAACAATTGCCGCCAACTATAAACAATTGCCACAAACAGAAGGGTCACGAGCAACAATTGAGAAACGAACATCAAAGTTTTGAATCGTATGGCCCGTGGTTCGCCCATCAATGTTTCTTGTACGTAGTGAATACCTCCTTGTCAGCCGTATACCAGCTACAATGCTCATGGTCTTTCGTGGGAAAGCCCGCGACCAATGACTAATTACAACGCATATATACACCCGTGCTGCTTTCGCGAGATGATTCCCTGGTTCTGTACGAGATAAAGCGAAACTTCACAGAGGGTTGTCATGTAGCATTGACAGCCATTTCCCACTTGCGGTATGATTCAATTCCCCAGGGCATCCAAATTTCATGTAATTATCGTAATCATCAAAACTATCCGCATCGTGGAACCGACGATAATCACATTCGACGTCGCATAATTGCAACGACTCGTGCAATACGAATTATTCACCCCTTGATACGTCAACGGGTGGTACAACTAGCGAAACTTGGCTCTACGAGTCTCTTTTGTTGACGATATACAAATTGAATTTGTGAGTAGCCTCGATACGTAAGTCAACTGTTCCCTAAATCCATATTCGACATAATCGAGCAAAGCTCGAGTGCGTTGAAGTTTTATCGAATTTATATTGGCAATTCGGTTTATAAAAATTACTCAAAAACATCGTTGAAAGATTCGTTAATATTTGTTTATCGTTTCTTTTAATTATCCAGAGCGCTGTACTATATTGATGTTAGCTGCACTTCATACGTGCTTATTCATCTGTAATGCGACTGTAACATCCAACGAAATCACATGCAATATGTAATGTGAGTAATGTCTTCGAGGTCCTGCTGTTTCTAATGCAGGAACGTACAGTACCACGTAACGGAACACGTTATATAATATGTTTACAAATACGTGCACGAGCTTCATGGTAAATCTAGTCTGTGACGGAATACTAATATCAGCACGTATTATGCAGATTATATCGCTGTGTAGTATAATTCGCCAGTGTGTCGACCTGTGTAAAGTTCGTCTAATTACTGCATTTCGTACATCTGGATCCGATTCATTATTTATCCCATCTTGCAACGCCAACATTATACGTTCGAAACTTTTGATAATCTTAGATTCATGTATAAACTTATTACAAACAATAATCGTAATTCGAGTTCACCTACGATTTATTTCGATAATTATACGACTTCTGGAGTATTCGCTTTCTCGCTGCCATGAATTATCTTATCTGGTTCGACCTCCGTTAGCTTATCTTCACTTGCACTAATTTTCGCTGCTGCCTGTTAATAGCAAAACCTCCGCCCAACCCCTTCGCTTCTACTCGTCCAGGTTGACCCTCGTAAAAACCGCGTCTGATTCCTCGTCACGTATTCATCCAACTTTCTATGTTTTGTCGTATAAATATATTAACGCCAACATTAACAAATTTCTGGGAATAAACTGGTCATCGTCATAAAAGTAAGTACAGGACTGGATGTAGTAGGGACAGGTAATGAAACGATTTATGAAAAATGGCAGGAGACGAATAAAGGTTACAGTGACGCCCATAGTTACAACACGTCGTTCCGTATCGACGGTTTAATTGTATTTTGTTGAATTATCAAAAAAAAAAAAAAAAAAATGGAAATATTTCAGCTACACGCTTTATCGTAGCTCGCCATCTACAATTACATGCTGACGCTGCCTTTTTTATGACCATCATCCTGTACTTGCGGTGTCCTCTCCCCCTCTGCTGGCTTACTCCTCGAGAAGATTTTCGAATTCTTTATTTCCATCCGCCAAGTCGTTCCTCATCCCTCATCTTTTTTGTGCGGACTCTCAAGCGTGGTTCAGACTTTCCTCGTCCGACCCGCATATCTCGCTATTTCAGTTGACATACTTCGTCTCTCGTACGTTCGCTAATATGTTTCAACATCTTGGCTTCGCCCATTCCTCTCCCAACTTCTCATTCATTTCTCCGCATTCTGACACTTTACTTTTTTTTTCTTAACACCGTGTTTTATCTCATCATAAAACTGGAAGAATGATGGGCAGCCTGCCTTCGCGACCGGTCCCTCTGCGTGTCCCGTTCTTTCTTCCTCCCTACACTTTCTTCGACACCCTTTCACTCTACCCCTTTTCATGCAAATCAAGTTTATGATTTTTCCGTTTTCTACTCCAGTCGTAACAGGTGAAAAGCATCTGCTACGGGCATAGTATTATGCAATTCCTAGAAATAACAAAACCGTTCTCTTAGTTTTTATGACATTTGTTCAGCGAGCAATGAAAAATATGTGACAAAGAATGACAATTCATGAGCTGTTCTTTTTGATTTTCTCAACCAGGAATATCTGAAAGCAATGCAAATGACTGAACTCTCCCAGATATATTCTCGTACCGTACAGTGTGTGCATTATAGGTATGGATGTAGAAAATTAAACGCTTTATTCCAGTATAATGTATAAGTTAACAGAATATTTGAAATGGAATAACGAGATTTGCAAATGATCGAAGTTGGCAGAAGGAAATAATTTGTCAGTGGCATTACATTGACGGGAGGAAACCTCAACAGACCAAGTTATAACTAGTGCGATTACTATCAATCCGCGAAATATCCATCATTCCTCCCATATATCTCATGCGATTATACACCGGGAGGGGGTAGGAGAGGATTTTCAATCTATCATGTCCCACAATATCCTGCTCCGTTCTGATTTTCGTTTAATATTCCATGTCGTTTCGTACAGACACTTTAAACCGTGTGTCGCTCCTACGGATACGTGCCCGCGATTGCACGCCAACTCATCTCGGGAAAATTAATCCATCGGGTTAATGCATCTGTCTATATAAACATATCTATTTCAACTATGAGGATTTGAAAGAATAATCAGCAGCTTGAAATTCCAACTCAAACTTGCTGATTACTTGCCAAATTCTCTTCGAATTGAGATATTTAAATAGCTGCCAAATACTTTGATTTCGAATCGATTCGTCGATCACAAATCATGGAAAAAGATAAAAATCGGACCTAGGGTCAATCGTTTCTTTCGTATAAAAATTTAATCCCGAGAAAATCCTTAACTGGCACGAGTCTCCTCCAGCCTCTTTTATTTGTACCACGAATTCTTCCATTACCCCTTGCTTCTCGACAGTCCCACTCGACCCAATCCGAGATCGATCCTTCCTTCTCGATAGGATAATCCGATACGTTGTACTATGACACGTACGCAAACGAGCTTGCCGAGTTCGTGGTATTGACGATGATACGGTTGAGTAGTACGGCGGTTTCGATAGTCGTTATTCCACACGGAAGAACAAGCGGCGTTCTTCTCGATTGATGGTAAGAGGTATAACGGTTTTATATAGCGAACTGTATTCCCTTTTCCTACATTTCATTCTCTCGTTAACTTTTATTTCGTTTCGATTCATGCTCAATCCCGGTGCCATTATACAGATTATCCCGGACTTGGTAGCCCAGGTTTCCAGATTATCTATCACGACTCAAACTACCAAATGGCATTTCACATATACATACGTATATTACATGTACAAATTGGGAATCCATGAGAAACGCTCCTTTCGATTTCCTGTGCCGATTATTGCCAGGATATTCTACATTGTCTGGAATCCGTTAAAACCAAGTAGAATTTTTTTAAAGGATTGAGAATATGCGGCATCGAACGGAGTGGTGAGGTTCGAGGCGAGGGTTCAACGTAGACTAGGCGCCTACTGGAACATATATTCGGTCCACTTTCTAGCTTCGGACAAAATATGTCGGCCAGTTTATTTAACGTGATCTCCTTTCTAATGAAAATAAATAACATAGTGCTTTATCGTACCCCTCAACGTTTCAAACTCAATAATTATGCAGATAGTCGATGCACCAATCAAGGGGGCAGTGAAATCGCATATGCAGCAAGAGAATTTATCAAGTTGTAATCAGTAATGAAAGATAATCCGCTGTTCAGTACGGTTCGGGCCTCAGAGCCGGTGGAGGAACTGTCATTTTGAGCGGCTGGAGAATCATGATGAATCGAGGACCGAAGTATTCCTACCTACGTAGATAAAAATACACGTACTGTACATCTTGATGTCCTTTGATGATTCTCTCCATATCAAAGGACTCGGTACTCCCGAATCATCGAAAACCTCGCGAAATCAAAGACTGTCTTTCCTTGATCGCTGCGAGATGCTCCAACGAGAGAACTCATCTAAGAACATGGTCGCGGTGTAAAAGACACAGAATTGTCCAATTTCGGGGTGAGCTGACGCAGATGCAACTAACCTCCCTTTTTCGTCGTTATCTCAACATTGCAACGTTGCTTGTAATGTTGCCTCGTACACACTTTCGCAAGCTCCTATCCCTGAGCTCCTTCGCCTCCTTACGATGTAAGTTTGGACCAACTGCGACTCTTTACCGATATGTAACCGAGTTTCGCCTTTAATCGGTGCCTCGTATACGTATATGATACTAGTTAACGGCGCCCGATATACGAGTACCAACGGTGATTAACCAAGATGGAAGGATAGGAGGATACGCGCAAGTTTTCCAACGTACAGTCTCTGCGCAGAAACGATCGATCGAAAAGACGAAACTAATGACGTACGTTTAGAATAGAATAAAATTCAAAAAATTTCGTCTTATTGAAACAAGTAACACCTTGAAACGAGCAAGCCTAAGATAAACGAAGCTCAAATATACGAATGTGACACACTAGTTTTACGTAACGACGTCGATCGAAGAGGACTTTGCGGTTGACGTATAGTAGTCTACGTGTGTTTCGTATCCCAGAAGGATTATGGTGCTCGAGGTCCCGAGTCCCTATACAGTTTCAAACGATTTGTATCCCCACAGGCTCACCGGAGACAAACTCCAAAGTGGAAAGGAAAGTTTTAACGATGGCGTCGAGTCACCAAAGTCCCTGGAAACGGTGACAAAGATATAGAACGATGTCAGCACACATGGATATATCGACAGCGACAAATCGTGACAACCAAAAGCAATAACCAATTTCTTTCGTTTTTAGAAAAGAAGGGAACGCGCTCGTACACTCGAATAGTAACACATCGCAAAATCTCGAAAAGTCAAATAGCACATGCAATACAAGTATGATTCTCAAGATAATCCGCTCTATCTACCAAAAAGTGTGTACGCGGGTCTCCGCACGAGTACACGAACTCTCCGTGTTGGACGATGTAGACAAGGTTCAGAGAACAAGGAAGGACCTGAATAAGGGATGGATCTCGAAGTTAACCCAAAGTCTTGGTACAGAGTAGCCTGGGTTGTCGTGACGATCTACGTTAAATCCCCCCTCCAGTAACGCCATTCTGAAACCGCAAGTTTGGCTCCGGACCAGCTCGAAATTACAGTAGCTTTCTGCCCGATGAAACACTGGCAACGATTCAAAATACATCCACGCGTTTCCTGCTTTTTCGAAGAGAGAAAACCCGGTATGCTACGCAAACAGTAGAGTGTGTCAGTGTAAGAAATCGTATAAAGAGTATCGTAGTCAAGTACGACGATACGGAGAGTTAACTGGCTGGTAGAAGCGCAACATTTTCTTGATCTACCGGGTTCCCTGTCGACAAAACCTCTGCGTTCGACATGCAACGTTCCAAACTTCTCCAACAAATTTATTAGGAAAAGCTTTCGCAATCTCTCCGATTATTTTTTTGCTTGGACACATATTTTTCCGTGTACGTCCTATATGATATTGTTATTATTATTGAAATTATATTTTTCAGAGGGGACAAAATCATTCTCTAAACTATAAGGGCTTGCGCGACCACGTGTGTCAAACCGAAACCACTCTCACGTTACTTCGGTCATTATTACTATAATCATTATTAATGACATCATTATTGTCATTAATTAAAATATGATAAGAATTGTTAATATTAATTTAATATTTATTTAATATTTATCGCTAATCAACAGCGGTCAGCGTGGGCCTCTGGCGATCACCAAAGTTAAACACCATTTCATGTTGCCATGATTTGATGCGGTAATCACTAACCGTGCGCTATCTATTAAATAGCTGAACGAGGGAGATCATTCTTTCGGACACGGATGATCCCCTCTTGGAACATATTAGACTTTGAAAAGGCCGCATGTACCCTGACTCGTCTACGGACGCACCCAGAAAATGAAATTAGGTGAGCGAAGTGCTGGTAGGAAAGGGCCAGCGAAAAGGAAAAAAAAGGATTGGTCGTAATAAACTGAAAAGGATCGACGTTGAAAACAAAGGATAAGAAACGAATATATTAGTATTAACAATAGCAAAAATATTATTGCAATCAGACTATTCCTACACATCAGACTTGACCGGCGTACGTGTTTCGTGTAATGAATCAAAAGTTTTCGATGATAATGCGGTATTTGTTTAGTGTCGTATAATCAACGGTTAAGTCTTTCAAAACAAATATATTAATCCCAAAACCATTTTGCCATACCAATAATTAGGGAAGAAATGGGGATACGAGAAAGTTGTAAGATGTCGCATATGGTAACAGGTCTAGCGAGGTCGACGATTGGCAACGATTTATACCAAGTATAGAAGTATGAAACTGGAATTTCCCTATAGTTGGCGCTAGCCATCAGTTTAGGGACCGTAAAATACCGGTTCTGCAGCGCTATTATCTCCTTCTAACAGATGACGAAGATTTTCAACAAACAACCACCCAAGTTCTATACACCAGCCTATTTTTCTATAACCTTAAATATATCGAGTTTTGTGCCTACGAAGTATGATTTGCGGACGACATTGGTTTTTTATTACCATTTGAAGAAAACTGCTGCAGAATCGCATAGAATGTTTGTCAAAGCTTAAGGTGAACGTACTCTTGAAAAATACAGTGTTTCGAGTGATTCAAGAAATTCAAAAGTCGTGATTTTGACACGAGAAAAGAAGAGCGTGGGAAACCACCGAACAAGTTCGTAGACAACGAATTGCAAGCCTCATTTGATGAAGATGATACTCAAACTCAACATCAACTCGCGGATCCATTGAATATTACGCAGACAGCCGTCTCCATTCGTTTGAAAGCCATGGGAGAGATTGAGTAAGGGGGAAAATGGATTCCGCATGAACTGAATGCATGAACCATCTATAGGGAAATTCCGGTTTCATACTTCTACAACTGGTAAGACTGATTTTGAATCACGAGTTGCTGAATGTTGTTTGTTTCTTGTTGAATTTCAATAAAAGGCGCCCTCTCGGAATGGCCCGTACAAATCAAGGGTAGGTACATAGTAGGTACATAGTAGGTACATAGTATTCAAATTCCAGCTCTGCATCTACGTACTGGTGGACTTTTTTTAGTTTCGCCCTAGAATAGAAGCCACCTGCCTCGAATTGTATGCAACCCACCCGTTTTCATCATTTCCACCAGTTGTTTCATAAGCAGTGAAGCGTTCCAAAACGTTCGATTTTTATATTGTTGATCCGGTGCTAAAGCTTTGGTACCGAAGCTCTGTTTGTCGACGATAGACACCGAGTTAAAAGCGTATTAATAAAATCGTTTCTGTCGAAATCGCACCATCGCCAGATTTATCGCCAGGGTTTCGGAAATATAGAGGTATGCTTGAATGGAATCTAAAAAAAACTGCATTTTTCAAAAAGAAGTAACTTCTTCAAACCATGTATGTATTTTTTTGTTAAAATTTGGTTGCTTAATTACCTAATTGATTTTTATTCCATATTTCCTAAGTATCAGAGGTCGAATAGATTGGACACGTGTATGTGAATCTCGTAAACTCGCTATCGGAGCTAGATTCTTCGACGTTATTTCAACAAAAAAAAAAAACGTACGACTCTGCACGCGCGTTTGTCTTCGTCCTTGGAAAAACCTTGCGTTTTTCCTTTGTGATAACAAACGAAAATACATTTTTAAGCATTTTCCTTATCGCCTGTGACTCGCTTGCTTCGATTTTCATGCGTCTTTAACAAAGCCATGCGGGACAAGTTTTTACAGAAGAGGTACTACATCATACAGTAAGAAATAATATAATATCACGGGGCTAATGTGTAGAATAATACATCGATGTGTCACATATTAAATTCTCAGTTTGCGAATTATAATTGTCTTAATTATAGTCCCGAAATTCATAAAAATCACGAAATAAAGCGAATTGTTTCGGTAATCGTTAATGAAATAATAATCTTGCTAATCCAATTACTCTCTTCAGTAATTATTCTAATAATCGATCGTTATTGCCTGTTTCATTAATAGATACAATAAATACTACAAAGATTCATTAATACATTCAAGAAAGTTTGCCGCAAGTGAAGAAGATTTTCTTGTCGCCGAATTTTTCGAAATTATTTATATAACATTTACCGGATTATTTTATTTCATAAAGATGTTTTGAAATTCTAAAAGTTTAGTTACAAGTCCACACACGAAGTCTGCATTTTGTGCAGTGTAGTGTTTAAAAATAAATTTGCCATGTACAATTTCAAAAGAAAATATCATTAATGAAGCAGTAATTGAAATTGTTGGAGACGACCTAACGAATGATTATATTGAACCTGCTCTTAAGTTGAATCGAGAAGTTCAAGTATATATTTTTGGTAAAAATTTCAAAGGTTCCATTAAAGACGACTACAAAAGATTTTCTGTCTCTGAATTGATATATATTGTATTTCAAATGTTGACTAGTGTTAAGACGAATTTTGATCTATTTTATTTTATTTTATTCTATATCCAGCGAAGAGCTCAGAGGATATTAAACGTGCCGGCTTTTTAATCGCAAAGGTTGTTTTTCCAACACGTTTAATTTTTGTCTTTTGTCCGCGTATGAAACATTATAATAGCGAAACACGAATGCATAAAAGTAGATAAATCAAAAAAACAATATCTGTCCCTGCTGCCTGCTCCAGGCGACGAATGTAACAGCTACAATTGCAAACTTAATGTTTCAATACAATTGAATTAACCAAGTTAATAAATAATTCATGAATTCGCTGAGCATGAGCGACAGTTATACAATGTAGTTCAATAATTGTAATACCTTCCAACATTATTAACAAAATTAAATCGAAATATGATGTTTTATTGAAATTAATTAACTAATTAATTATCAAATTCATAATACATCTCATAACATTCTGTATTAATTGACTATATGCTAAGAAACCGTTTTGCTTGACATCAAGAAAAAACCAATTCGACTTTAAATCATGATGTAAATTTCCAATAGGGGGCGAATAAAAATGTATTTCTTTTTATTTTATTTTATTATTCCGCATCCGTATAGCATAGAGAATGGTAACACTTCGGGGAATCAATGTCCGATATTACCTTCCATTGAATAGAATCTGATATTTCTATCACGAAAATACCAGATTTTCTGAAAAAAAGTTCTTCCTCGTCGTTATTCAGACAATAAGAGGTTACAGGAGCGAAGCAATAGAACCGCCGTCATCCATCCAACTGGTTACTACGTTCAAGGCTACTTGACATCAATGATTCCCAGAGTAACACGTCGACCGCATACCTATCGCAGTCGATGAGAATGAACAAACATCCCAAATGCACTCCAATAAGTGTTCACGATACCCAACTGCAACAGTAATGCGTAAATTCAATCAAGTTTTCCATCCTTTTTTTAAACTTCTCAAATGCGATCCAAGAAGTATTCACGATACCCAATTGCAATAGTATGCGTAATTCAATCAAGGTTTCCAGCCTTTTTTTTAAATATTTTCCCTCTTAATACAAATTTTGACAAGTACAGCTCGCGTCTTACACGACAGTGGGATCGTTAGATCCTTCGGTACACGGGTAATTTATATTGGTTTTTATTAGAAAAAAACTTTGCTGAAATGAACTGGGGCTCTGAATAATTAAAATGCCTTGTTTGCGACCCGATTCGATGAGAGGATTCATTAGGATCGGATCCAGCGAACATTTCCTTAAGCAGATAATAAAGAAGGCGGATAATGTTCTCTTCAGGCAGTGTCAGACCGCGAATAGGTAGACGTAGTCTATTCGTCTCGCAAGGGAAAAGTGAATAAGAAAAATCATTATTTTTGATATTTGTATAAATTGTATTAATTGATAAATTCATTTATTTATTCGCACATGTAGCGGTGTTACATTGTGTCGTTAAAATTGACGCGACCGTTGATAAAAAGGTCGAACGAAAGGCGTAGTCGATACACGCGGGAGCGCAAGATATCATAAAATTTCTCGTGCACAAGGAGGAAAAAATGTTTTCTATTTTCAACAATGCACGAATGCGGAAGCTATATTTGAGCGGCCATATAATTCTCATTGGTTCGCTAGAACGTATGTATGAAATACACGCGCGGCATATAAGAAGCCGTGCGTTATTGATGAGCGACACAACGAAATCGTCAGTGATACTATAAGAAGAATAAGAATTTGAACGAAGCTAACAAAAGGACGACCAAATATGGCGATCAAAATCGCTCTATTCGTACTACCAGTGGTACTAGCCGTGGTTATCTATTCGATCCCCACCGGGGCCAAGGAAATCGTTAACCCATCAAATTCTGTAACATTTAACGAACGTCATGAAAGAGCTGCGAAATTTAAATTCCGTTCAAGATCCAAATCGCATATTAGCGCCAAGACTCACGTATCCCCAGTACATCGACCAGCAAGTACACGAAGGCAATTTCATTCGAAACCTAAACATGCCAAACACACGAAAAAACTCAAGCTGTCAGGTAAAACTAATCGGAAACTGACTGGTAAGAAAAAGAAGCCTCTAAAACTGCAGACGAAGAAGGAACGCAAGTTGACGGCGCTAAAAGAGTTTTCGGAAGATGTGGCAGCAGCGGCCTTAAAGACATTCCAGGAATCGCTATCGTGCAGGGAAAAAGGTAACGAAACCAAGGTAGCAAAAGAAGTCGAGATCAAGATGAAGATGATATGGAATAACCCAGGGACTTGCTACTATTCGCTGCCACCGCTGGTAGAAGACACGTACCTAAATGACAACTAAAAAGAATCCGATCGTCTAAAATTGTAGTCATTTTACGGTAATAAAAAAAGATGATATCCAAAGATTCATCGATTTGCCTTGGTTTATTGCACATCGTGTGCTTATGATGTAAGCTCGATATTGGTTCGAGTTAAAGCACGCTATTCCTAAAATCCCTCACAAAGTTTTAATTCTTTTCCAACGATTGTCCTAACGTATGTATATAATGTACACGTCGGTCCTATGTGCAGTACTCGACAGGATCTTTCCGGCGAGATCTTGACATACAAACGATCTGCGACAATAAACGGTTGACTTTATGAATAGATCGAATGGTCTCCACGATAGAAGCGTAAGAATATAATGATACATACATTAAGTATAGTTACAAAGTACATTGGAGATATATTTATATCTTAGGTGAACCGCTACCTAAAAAATATCTCAATCGTCTGAAAAAAATTTGCACGCATTTCGTGGAAAGCTGATTCATCGAATCCGTTGCTATCGTCCATGTTCCAACGAAAAGAACGAATGGTCCATGTTCAACAAATTCCTATTCCGCTGTGAAATCAATAAAAGCGGGATCGACACGTACAATATTCCAACGAGCGTTTACTGAAGTTTTAAGTTATCTGCGTGGAAACATAGGTCAAAATTCTCGTATTTGGAAACCAAAGGTATTTAAACTAGAGTATAATCCTTCCGTCCAAATGAACACGAATTATGCTCGAGTACCATTGGCAATCGATAGTTGGTGTAGTTGTTGGTGTGCCCTGCTCAGAATCAGAAAATCGACGTATCCGACGCTTCGAATCGCCTCGCCGGGAATTTTCGTGCGAAACGAAAGTATGGGGCGTGTTTATACGAAAGCGCACATATAATTATTAACACATGTACTTTCCGCCACCGATACCTGGTAGGAAAATAGCCTTCGTTACATCGACATATCGGTGAAGCGCGGGTTATCCGCACAGGTATTCGCGGACATCGCGAAATCTATGCGGGTTCCCGTGTGTTCACCGCGAGTGCCATGACGACTGTGTTACCAATGAGGTATCGCGTGTGCCGCCTCGATCAGAGGGAGGGGAGCTCACAAATAGAAACAATATGGAGGAGCGGGGATAGGTTAAAATAACAATGGGAGTAATTTGTCAACAATCGGAGGACGAATGTCTCGCTTGCGGGTATATAATTTTTATAGCGTCGTATTTCCGTAATGCGGAAGTCTGGCCCAGGTATAAGAGACGTACGCTTTTCAAAGCTAAGGCAGAAAGAAAGAGCTCGTGAGTGAGACAATATTGAAAAAAACAAATCGAACCACTAACAGCGACGATGAAAATCTCAATTGCATTCGTCGTACTGTCAACGGTAGTTGTCGTGGCGATCTATACGACCCCTGCAAAAACCGATCGTATCTTGTCCGCTTCGCCCTCGATGTTCATGCCGCATCCCAGAGACGGAAGCGACCTACTGTATGAACCGAGGTTGGAAAAGAGATCCATTGTACCTATCCGATCTACAACACTCAAAAGGGAAATTCGGGCCGTCGCAAAAAAAAAAAAAGAAGTAGAGAAAAAAAAAGAGGAGGATGACGAAAAGGAAGAACCTGAAGACGCCGCCGACAAAATAACCGAGTCGCTGGTTGGGATTGCGGAAAAGGGCTTGGAATGCGCGGAGCGAACCCCAGAAGACACGGCCCAGATAAAAAAACTAATATATGAAAATGTTGAGAGCTTAATGTTCTCTAAGAAGACCTGCCATTATCCGCCGAGTCTCATGAATGATCTATTGTATTACCAAGATCCGTATGAAGCGTTTCTCGTACAACCGAGAACGGACGATAAGGATGATGATGATGAAGAAGAAGGCGACTAAATAGCCGTACTGCAATCGTTACGTCACAATATTTAACAATGTATGCCAATTTATGTATACGTATTTTCCAAAATAAAAGATATATATACACACTTATAAATATATATATGTTTCGCTACACTACGAATCGTATGTATTTATGTATGAACTATAAAGTGTAATGATTATATTATCATTAAAAAAACGTTATCACAAATAATATTAATCCCTTTCGTTTAATATATTTCATTTCCGCAAAAAAATTAGTATCTCTTCTGAGCCGTTACGAACGGTTCAATGAAATGACATTACAAATGTAACTTTTAAGGTAAGATTATTGTTAGGAAAGAATAATAAAATGACGAACCCCTCTGTGCTGTATTAACGATTTTAAAAGCTTATTATCGCGAAGGAGGCTCGAGTCTGTTATAAATAAATTTTCTGTATGTACGACTCGTTCATTCCGAGTCATCTTATCCGATATCGAAAGAAAGATGCAAATATCAAAAAGTGTAAAAGTAATTTACGAATACGCGATGTTTCCCAGCGTGCGTATGATATTTATAGTAAAAAACGGCGCGTTCGTCGAGATATACATACCTACCCTCGATGATTTCTCATTTAAGGCGAGGAAGGAGCATGCTCTGATCTATTTACGTGGCATGTGGGCGGAGAAACAGTTGGGCCCATCGGATAATCTTAGAAAATGCACGATCGATTTGTGATCGTTTCAGCGGAAATTTATTTTGCCGCGTCGATATTATTAATGTGCTATTGAAAAGGAATTTCATTAAATGATTAATTACGACAATAGTTCACGAATCAACCCCGTGATGCTTTCTATCCCGAGTCGAAATTTTGACTGTTCATCTCAATTTCCTAGAGCCTATTTCCTTTGTACCGCTCAAGCCGTCAGTTTTCGCTCAATGACAACGTACCTTCCAGCTCGAATCTGGGGGCATCATGGACCCTCCAAGATTCCGCTCTTGATGCCAAGTGCGAAAAATGTGCCCTCCGTGATCCCGCTCTCGATATACAACTCTGCCTGGTGAGACAGTTATGGAAGGGTTCATGGGCCCTCCAGCACCCTTCGCTCAATCATAGTATCATAGGATACATCGAATTTCCTACCATTTAGGTATAGTTATATTTTTGAAACAAATCAATGTACCGAATGATCTATTCGACAATTTCTTCCATCGATCGGAAATCACGAGCAAACATGAAACTTCGGAAAGCACCTGTAACAGTTACTATGAGTTTTATTAAAACCCAATTATCATCACCCCCAACTCACCCCTCATCGCGCCAACCGCATCCTTTAAACTTAAATATACAACGTATAATAATCGTTTATAATTATTTTTCTGTATGAACTGCGATTTTTTTTTGCTTGGCCCACACCTTATTTTACACGACAATGTTTCAATCCAAACGGGCTTGATCTTGCTATAAACCTTGCTATAAACGGCGAACTTTCCCACAGGACATTCGGTATATCAAGAAATCTTAACTCTCATGTGGCGCGGATTACATAGAGACACCCGCTGTACAAAAGATTCATTGTTATACACGGCTGTTGTGGCGATGGCGGTGGTTACATATTTTGCTTACAGAGAGAAAGAGAGAACGATAGGACAGTTTTAAGCGTATCTCTCGGAACGCATAAACAACTTTCTGTCGTTGCGCGTGTAAACAATATCTTCCTCCGTGGCTTACGCGTTAGTAACCTTTCGCGACTTTGTCGTCGCTTTGCCGTACAATAGAGGGAACGTGAGAGGATGTGTACTTAAAAGCGTGACATTGCGTGTTGATACAATACCATGTTTTTCCACTATGAGCTTCGTATATCTTACGAAAATACGAAAATCCTTGCTCCCTAACAACGGAAACTCTGCCGTCGGGAAAATGGTCGCATAACGAGATTCGTCGGGGTAAAGTTGATATTTACTTCTTTTACTGTTTTTTAAGTCAATTTAACGAGCGTTGGGCGTACCATTTTTCCGTAAAGAAAAAAGCGTCGCGTTCGTATCATTCCGTTATCACGATGCGATTGTTATACCTTTGCGGAGAATAATCCCGCAAATTTATATCGCGATTGGCACAAAAAAAGTCTCAATCAAATAGTTTAAAAATGAAATTTGCGTTGCCCCTTAATTCGAAAATTTTCACGGAACATTTTTCTGTTCGCAGGCAACGTATTCGTAATCGCGGCTATACTGCTCGAGCGCAACTTGCACAGTGTGGCGAATTACCTGATTCTCTCATTAGCCGTTGCGGATCTTTTAGTCGCATGTCTCGTAATGCCCCTGGGTAAGTAATAATAATCATGTCTCACTAGACTATGTTCTCCAAATATTTCCAACTAACAGCACGCTACCTATGGAAAACGGCAGGAGAAGTTTCACATTAACGTACGCTGTAACGAGGAACGCGTGAGATGATTTTTTTGTAGACGCGTTGACGTTTAACGTTACGGACGACTCCAATGACCTATGAATGCTTTTGCATGATCTCCTATGACCTTGAGTAACCTTACAAAGTCATTCAAGTATATCTCGCAATAGGACATTGAATTTCTCCGAACATCATTCCATTTATAAAAAAATTTAGATGACTTTCAATAAGCTCAAGCGCCTCCACAAAAACCAAATCATCTCGTCCTCTTACCGTACAATCCGTTCGTTCGAAACTTTTTCGAGCGTTACAGATTTAGTTTAGGCATTATTAGTATGTACCGCTTTAAATATAATACTGGTTTTGGGAACTGGAGGGAAGGCTCAGCTTCAAAATATCAAAAATCACTTTCGAGTAAGAATTTCGTCGAACATGCTTTCGTTGTTGGCCCATGATCCATGTAGGTATATATACATATAGATGGAAGCACATAGATTCTGCAAGATAATGATATTAGATTGAAGATCGTAGTATCGTTGCATCATTCACGCGGTGATCTGAACGCCCGTGCAGACGTTCCACGTATTCTCGACGGGCGCCATTCATTTTGAAATCTCACTCTCGGCATAATAATTTCTCAGATTGACTAACTTCCAAGCAACTACTTCACGGGAAACCCTAACGCCATTCACGTCTTGCAACGCGCGACATCTCCCGTCTCGACCCTCGTGTTATATATATATAGCTCATATTTGAATACGTAATTTTCTCCAATTTGTCGGTTATCCCTTGCGCAGTGAAACAAAGAGACTCAAGCTGTTCTCATGAATGAGCTGATTACGAATTGTCAACGAATGCACGGGGGAATGATTGCGCTTGAAATGGAGAAAGATGAACACGGGATTGAAAACGACGAAGTTTCCGTTCATCCAGATGCATATTGTCGTTGAAGATTTTAGAAATTAAAACCAGTAGGTACCGACAACGATTTGGGAACTTCGCTCCGACTTTAGTCGTTTTAATCTGACGTTATTTGATTTCGAGTCTGTTTCGAGATTGGGACTTTTGCGAGGATAACAAAATTCGATACTTATATAAAAATGCGAGACCAGTTTTTTGTTAGTGTTTCATTGTCGACAGGAGCCGTGTACGAGGTATCCCACGAATGGGCATTAGGTCCGAAGCTCTGCGACATGTGGACCAGCAGTGACGTACTGTGCTGCACCGCCTCGATTCTTCATCTGGTTGCCATCGCCCTCGACAGGTGGGTTACACGTAATACGCTTTTAATAAACGAATGATCGAATAATTTCAAAAGTAAAGGACGTAATCTTCAATGTATCGTGAAATGTTACGAATATCTCGTATTTGCCGGATTTTGTGTACTCTACGAAATCTAAATGTACCATTGAAAACATCAGTCTGCCAGATTTTTAATGGGGATTCCGGCTGAATAGGCGTTTCGCATCGTCGCGAGTAAAGCCGTTGCAGTTGGTGCTCGTGCCACGTATGAGTCCGATATTCGACTCAAACCTGACGTACGAAAAATGGACGTTAGTGTATATATATATATATATATATAGATAGAGAGAGAGAGAGAGAGAGAGAGAGAGAGAGAGAGAGATCATGAAACGCAAATCCAATTTTTCACCGGGTTATACGAACGAAAACCTATTAGGATTTTCTCGTGAATGAGATTGCATGCGAGCAATTTGTCGGTCATATATATACATTTACACATGTGTGTATATGTGTGTGTGTGTGTGTGTATACCATAATACAACCCTTTTTCTCCCCAACGCATCGGGGGTAAAGAAATCACCGGAAATATATTTTACATTGTACGCGAGCACGGTGTTAAATAAGATTACGGGTTAGCGAGGGATTTGAAGAGAAACTGGAATGAAAAGAGAGTGATGGTGAAGAGGGAGAAACGCGAAGAAGACAGAACAGAGACAATCTTTTGCTCCCGGTCACATCGGATTTCACAGGGCTTTCTCATGTGCCGGGCTATTTATTAAAGCGCAGGAGGCTGCAAAAATGAGTAACTAACTCAACATATTTCTTCAAAAGAAATACAACATAATAATAATAATAATAATATTAAATAAAGCGTCGGGCGATAAACGGTACGATCGATAAAATCCGAATAGTGGAAAATCACACGAGCCAAAGAATATTAGAACGATCGAATGTAATTCTGAATAATTACGATCATTTGATAACATTAAACTGTCGCGCTGGCCAAAAAGTAATTGCGGTTTTTCAATACATTAACATATTTGTCCATCCAATAAAGAAGAAAATACAATGACTTTACGTTGTGAAATATTAATTGATTATTTAATTAATGAAAACGCTCCAGTTTCAATATTATAATTGAAGAATATCTCATGATTGAATAGCGTACTGGTAACGAATATCGAACGAGAGCCACGGTGGAACGCAAAGTGGAAAGTATTCATTCTAATTCACTAGATTCATTATAAATCCAACGTTAACATTAACCTCCCGTGGTAAGCAACGTTACCGGGCAATCCATCGAGATGCGACTATGAGATATGATAAGAGGTTGAACGATTGCCTACAATGCCTACCAAGAGTAAGGAGCCATAGAGGACATACATCCTTCGCCGCCCATAGAACGTTTTTGCGTTAAATTCAAGGCGTGCGCACATATCAACGACCGTGAACGGGTATATAGCACGCGTACAGAAACCTTATAACGAGCTGCCTAATGGACTGAAAGTTGACCCGGGCTTGAACGGAAGGCATTTCGCAGAGAGCAAGGAACACAGCGGGAACGTGCGGCGAAGTTCCCCGTATATAGCTCCGCGAGATTGCATCGCGCATTAATAGCTCTCTCGTTGCTGACTCCCGCCTGCAGCTATTTATCGGCCCACTTAGAAGTGACTTGGCGAGTCCATATAATCGCGCAAGATCGCAGCCCGCGGCACGGCACACGGCCCGATGTCGTTCACTTTATGGCTATAAAGACCACGATTGTACAAATTACAGGTAATACACTTTACAGCCTTCGTCGTATTTTGTTCCCTTTTGCGCGAAGGGAGAACAATTTTTCCTATAATATCTTCCAAAAGAAACAAAATTTGTAAAAATACAGCGGGACACGAAATCTCAAAGTCCGAACTAAATTGGAAAGGGCTCGTACGCAATACCTTACGTCAATAGCGGTTTGAGGTTGTTCGAAGTTTGATACCGGTTGACTGACATTTTGTAATTAGCGCTAATGCCTTTTCGCACAATGTATAATCGAGTACGAATGCGGAAATGGAGAAATAAATAAGGTTTTGACGAGTTAAGACGACGCATCGAGTGGTTTTTCACAGCTGGTAGGAGATCACGAATCTTGCACGGTTTCGAAATACATATATTGCTGGTGGTAGTTTTGTCCTCGCCGTTCTTTAGTAAGAACTGTGACCTCGTCGCACGGACTCTCTGAAAATTCATCATCTCGAGCAACTAATTAAAGAGCTAGAAAGCCAAAGACAAAGGGAGAACGCGGATATGAAAGGGTGATAGAGAGCGAGGGAGAGAGAAAACGAGGGAGAAAGATGTTCTCTCTAAAAGCCAGCAATATACACCGACATGTCAGAGACGGGCTAACCGGTGAAGTTTTTCCTTCAGCAAATTATAGGGGCGTGAGAAGCGAACGAAAGTACCCTAGAAATAGAGTGAGAGAGAAAAACGTTGGGAGATAAGGGTGAAAGAGAGGGGGAGGAGGGAAGGACTTTAGTTAATAACTTATAGTTACCTACGAACGCATAACAGTGAACGAAAAAGATCTGACGCTACGCGATACAAACTGGAAGGTTGAAAAAAAAAAATTATTTTAAAAAAATACGTGCTCGAGCCAATTACACTTTGGACGCCGTTACAAGTGTAGTCATTAAAAATGCACTCAACGTGGGAGAGACAGGCAGAGAGGAAAGGTCGAACGAGAGCAAGGGTTAACACTGGTAAACATTCTCGACTTTTGTACCTATTCCCTCTAATTTTTTCCAGACTTATGTTTGTGGCATTTTTCTCGTTGAAAACCATCAGAAAACTCTCTGCACGAATGTAATATCGCGATGTAACTTTCGAGTATGCCTCTTCACGAAAGATCCACATCGTCGCCGACACTACGTTTTTGTACCGAAGAAAGAAGGAAAGTACGCCACTTTACCACAGCTTTAAATACAACAAAAAAACCTCGCGCGTTACTTTCTCGCAATTTTCTCCCGGCTGCGAAACAAGTACGAGACACTTTTCACAAGCTACGCTATCTTACTTTCGCTTCTACATGAAAGAAACTTGTTTTATGCAAGGGAAGAAAATTATGAGTGAGCGACCTTCGGATTTTCGTTTACATATTTTTTGTTTCTGTCTCACGGAAAAAGTTTGGCGATTACGAGCGTGTGATCAGACGACAACTACGACAATTCTATAAGACAATAAACATTCGCCTGTTCTTCGGAAAATAAATAATATTATAAAATCGAAAATTCTTTTAACATTGAAATACTTTGTCGAATGTTGTTCGATTTAATAGTAAATATCTTTGACACGTGGCAAAGTCTATTAATAAGTTTCGAGTCATTAATTTATAAATTACAACAATTAGATGGAAACACATGAATTTTTTTTTTTTGGTTATTTCAAATATTTTTTTTTTTTTTTTTTTTTTTTTTTTTTTTTTATAAAAGTATAAAATGAATGTTTTCGCCGATTTTTAATTAGGCAATATTAAAAACACGGATATTCCAAAATTTATAGCAAATCCCAATTTTTGTTCTCATCAAAAAGATCGAATGATTTTACAAAAATTTGATTCAAACGTATAGAAGTTTTGTATAGTCGAAGTAATTATTTTTCCCCAAGCGGTGCAAAGAAAATGTAAGCCGTATTATTTTAGTCTTACCTAAATTTATTTGAACCTACACAACGATGATTTTTTCGTACCTGTGGAAGCGGTAGTGACGTAAAAAGTAACGAGCGCGTTTTGGTCATTAAGAGCATGTACGGAGTTCCTTCGAAAGAAGGTGAACTGTACGGTGCTTCAGACGGACAGTTATGAGCTGGAAAAAAAATGCTAAGGAGAAAACTGTTTCTCAAAACGTATAGGACTTGAACTATCCCTTTCCTTCTTCCTCGCCTCTTTATCTAGTCGCTTTCATATGAAAGTCCGTTACATAAAATGTCTAGAGATACGAGTTTCGAGCAATAAAGCTTGGGTAAAACTACCTCACCGATTAGGGGATGCAATTGTGACCACGGAACCCGCACGAGATTTCGCACTTTCGGAGGACTTTTACATATATACGTAGACAACGGTCTCAGTGTCGAAAGTTCACGGAGCTTTATGCACACGTGTTTGAGCTCAGTGAGTTTTAATGAAAATGTAAGTACGTACCTCGCAAGAATTACGAGGATTGGATTCGACCGCACATGTGCGAGAATATCGCGGGTAGAGAGAACTCCCATTATCGAAATTACATATCGCACATTTACCCACATCGTCGATTTAACTCGGGGCTGGGGGAGAGGTAGAAATTCGGAAGTGTAAAGTATCTAAAATATCCGCGATAACGCGGATGAATTTTCACATTCACTCGTGATACAAGAGAGATATTCGAGGATCGTAAGATTTACTTTTACTACGAAAATAGTTCATTGATATGAGAAACTATTTTGTTTAATTAAATGTGTTCGTTAAATTAATTGTTGCCTATCGTGTTGTTTAAAACTGCAACATAAGATAAAATGGGGTAACTACGTAGAATAATTACTGCAGGTGAATACGAGAATTAAATATTATCAGAAATAATTCCGGAAACATATAACGCGTATAAATGACCAAGACATGAACTATTTACCTTCTAGACACGTACGTGACACTATTGTTACCTTCTCAGTTATCTCTTCATCCACTAGACCCTTTCTATCTATAAAAGTATCGTAAATAATAACAACCCAAACCAATAAAAACAATCCCGCGAAAACATTAAGATAATATCGGGAGTACGTACTAAACAAGACTGCCGCAGACCAAACTAAACCCTCGCTAAGATGTATAAGACAATACTAGTTCAAGGATGGGAAGCACAACCCTCAAGGTGATCCCGGTCCACTAAGCTGATCGAGGGTACTTTCGCAATAACAATGATATGATTCCAAGAAAATGTTTAGCCTCGTCGAAAGGGATTGTTGCCATTCCGTGTCTCAAGGGGATTGGTCATGCCATGAAAATTGCTATAAAAAGATGGGAAAGTCTGTATAAAAGGGCGTTGCGTTTAAGTCAACGTCAGACACGAAGTAACCGAGCTATTTTGTTCCATCGAATATGGGATTAGTATCTCCTCAGGTAATAATCTAGATACATAATAGTAGAAACTCATTCTCATAAATCATATTATCCAAGCGATGATCTATATCAACGAATGCTGTAACAGCGTCGATAAATCCAACGGACGTGGCCACCATACTTCAACTCGAATCCTCGACGTTCAAACATTTGTAGTACCGTATCGATTTTGTTCCGGTTGAGGGAAAGAAAGCAGCAAGTCGAAGACGAAACTCTTGAAGATTTTTATGTAAAAATACAAGAGTTTCGTGCTTGGATAAATACGGTTCGACTGCTTTAACCTGAAAGTCGAAGTCGCTCCCTGCCGCATTCCCTTATACCCTTACGAGAGATTGGGAGAGTGTACCACTTTCCGCTCCGACTGTTTACCTTCTGACACCATTCGCTTTCAACTTTTTTTTCCCATCCGGCATTTTTCCTTTCGGTTATTTCCCTTGCAATACTTCTAGTCCATTGAAATGTTACAAAAATAAGGCCTAACCCTGCATTTATCAAAGTCAGCAATTTTTTTTTTTCGATGCATAGGGGATGGTATAGGAAGCTTAAGTCCAAGTTTGTGGGGTTGTAACCCTTGAGGAAAACCCGCCATCTTGAAAAAGGGTTAAAACAATTTTTGGGTTATAACAATGAAACTATCCACCGCGCAAGAAAATTATGCTGTCGTTTTTTGTAGGAAATTAAATCCTCTACAAATTCACTCTCCTGACTTTTTGCCGTAAAATCGAAAATAGCAAAGTTATTAACAATAAATGTCAACAAATGGAAAAACATCGTTTTTTTGAGTCGCTGTAACTTTTTATTTTTTCATTTTTCAGAAAAATTTATTCTTAGAAATTTTTTGGCGCTCCTTGAGACGAACAAATTCCACCCCTTATTTCTTAAATTTCGTTTTTTTTAAAGGATTTTACAGCCATTCAAAGGTAAAAATGTGCGTCGGCACATCATACTTTGGGTTTGGGTTTAAAATCGTTGTATTGATATAACAGGAAAACTATCCACCGCGCAAGAAAATTATTACATCGTTTTTTGTAGGAAATGGAATTCTCTACAAATTTGCTCTCTTGACTTTTTGTTGTAAAATTCAAAATACCAAAGTTATTAACAAACAACGATAAAAAGTGAACGAGTAATTTCTTTTAAGTCGCTCTAACGTTTTATTTGCATTTTTCAGAAAAATATGTTTGGAGCTTTTTGATAGAGGATTTTTAGACGAACAAATTTCACCCCTCATTTTTTAAATTTCATTTATTTTTAAAGATTTTACAGCCATTCAAAGGTAAAAATATGCCTCAGCACATAATATTTTGGGTTTTGGTTTAAAATCGTTGTATTAATATAACAGAAAAACTATCCACCGGGCAAGAAAATTGTTCAGTTATTTTTTGTAGGAAATTAAATTCTCTACAAATTTGCTTTTTTGACTTTTTGTCGCACAATCAAAAATATCAAAGTTATTAACAAACAACAACAAAAAATGAAGGAGTAATTTCCTTTAAAACGTTCTAACTTTTTTTCTTTTCATTTTACAGAAAAATATGTTCAATGCATTTCGATAGAACACCTTCTGACGAATAAGTTTCAATATAAATGTGTCAACTTTTATTTATTTATAAACATTTTACAGTGCTGCAAAGGTAAGTGTCGGAGTACTCGAAAATAGACCTAAAAATGAACGATTATGCGTCGTTTCTTTGCAAATTTCATTAATTGCGGCGGACAAATTTTATTTGTTGCTATTGCAATGTTCATAATAATTAGTTATGAACTCTTTTCCGCGCCACCTACGAGGAGTTAATAATAATAATTAGTTATGAACTCATTCCGCTCTACCTACGAGGAGTTCATAGCTAATTATTATGAATATTGCAATAACAACAAATAAAATTTGTCCGCCGCAATTAATGAAATTTGCAAAGAAACGACGCATAATCGTTCATTTTTATGTCTACTTTCGAGTACTCCGACACTTACCTTTGCAGCACTGTAAAATGTTTATAAATAAATAAAAGTTGACACATTTATATTGAAACTTATTCGTCAGAAGGTGTTCTATCGAAATGCATTGAACATATTTTTCTGTAAAATGAAAAGAAAAAAAGTTAGAACGTTTTAAAGGAAATTACTCCTTCATTTTTTGTCGTTGTTTGTTAATAACTTTGATATTTTTGATTTTTCGACAAAAAGTTAATAGAGTAAATTTGTAGACAATTTAATTTCCTACAAAAAACAACTTCATAATTTTTTTGTGCGATGGATAGTTTTCCTGTTATATCAATACAACGATTTTAAACCCAAACCCAAAATATTGTGTGCTGAGGCATATTTTTACCTTTGAATGGCTGTAAAATCTTTAAAAATAAATGAAATTTAAAAAGTGAGGGGTGAAATTTGTTCGTCTAAAAATCCTCTATCAAAAAGCTCCAAACATATTTTTCTGAAAAATGCAAAAACAAAACGTTAGAGCGACTTAAAAGAAATTACTCGTTCACTTTTTATCGTTGTTTGTTAATAACTTTGGTATTTTGAATTTTACAACAAAAAGTCAAGAGAGCAAATTTGTAGAGAATTCCATTTCCTACAAAAAACGATGTAATAATTTTCTTGCGCGGTGGATAGTTTTCCTGTTATATCAATACAACGATTTAAAACCCAAACCCAAAGTATGATGTGCCGACGCACATTTTTACCTTTGAATGGCTGTAAAATCTTTAAAAATAAACGAAATTTAAAAAATGAGCGGTGAAATTTGTTCATCTCAAGGAGCGCCAAAAAATTTCTCTGAACATATTTTTCTGAAAAATGCAAAAACAATAAGTTAGAGCGACATAAAGGAAATTACTCCTTAATTTTTTGTCGTTTTTTATTAATAACTTTGGTATTTTTGATTTCACAACAAAAAATCAAGAGAGCAAATTTGTAGAGAATTTCATTTCCTACAAAAAACGACAGCATAATTTTCTTGCGCGGTAGATAGTTTCATAGTTATTTTGCAAAAACTATTTCACCCCTTTTTTCAAGATGGCGGATTTTCCTCAAGGGTTACAACCCCACAAACTTGGACTTAAGCTTTTCATACCTCCCCCTATGCACCAGAAAAAAAAAATTGCTGACTTTGATAAATGCAGGGTCAATGTAACATTTCAATGGACTATTCCCTCTTCGCGAAAATTGCTCCTCCGACTCTTTCCATTCGGCGCATTTCCCTTACTAGTGACTCCCTTCCGATATTGTCATCGCTGGATCCTTTTCCATCAAACGCCTCGCCCTTCTCGACGTTTCCCCTTCGGATATTTTTCCATCTGGACACTTTCGATACGTCCGTTGTCGAATGTTTGTGGACGATTGCAAACGTAAACTAGATAGGAAAAAACCGAGTCATCTTCTCACTAGCCTGCGCCACTAGTTGGCGATATCACGAATTAAATTACTATTTGTAATACATTGAAATTATCGCCCAAATTTATGAAAAACAATTGCCAAATTATGTATTACTTTGATAAAACAGCTTCCCAAATAAATGAATTTCCAATATAATTATAATTTGTGTATCATTTATTAAAGTACATTAAAAACATAATACATAACACGTATAAAATATTAATATTAATAACTAATTATAAAAACTGGTATAATTTTTGTATATATACGTGAAAATAACTTTCTTTATCATGAATTTTATGCAATATAACGATACGGCAATGGATCAACGTAAACTAGGTGTATAATTCAGGCGATTATCCAAACTAATTTATGAAAAACAATTGCCAAATCATTACTTTGATAAAACAGCTTCCCAAATAAATGAATTTCCTATATCATTATAATTTTTATATCAATTATTAAAGTACATTAAAAACATAATACATAACACGAATAAGATATTAATATATGAATAATAATATAAAAACTCGTACAATTTTTGTATACATACGTGAAAATAATTTTCTTTATTATGAATTTTATGCAATATAACGATTCGGCAATGGATCAACGTAAACTAGGTGTATAATTCAGGTGATTATCCAAACTAATTTATAAAAAACGATTGCCAAATCATTATATTGATAATATAGCTTCCTAAATAAATTAATTTTCAGTATAATTATAATTTTTATATAAATTATTAAAGTACATCAATAACATAATACATAACACGAATAAGATATTAATATTAATAAATAATATAAAAACTGGTATAATTTTTGTATACATACATACGTGAAAATAATGTTCTTTATCATAAATTTTATGCAATATAACGATACGACAATGGATCAACGTAAATTAGGTGTATAATTCAGGCAATTATCCAAACTAATTTATGAAAAACAATTGCCAAATCATTATATTGATAATACAGCTTCCTAAATAAATTAATTTTCAGTATAAATATAATTTTTATATAAATTATTAAAGTACATAAATAACATAATACATAACAGGAATAACATATTAATATTAATAAATAATATAAAAACTGGTATAATTTTTATATACATACGTGAAAATAATTTTCTTTGTCATGAATTTTATGCAATACCTATAACGATACGGCAATGGATCAACGTAAATTAGGTGTATAATTCAGGCAATTATCCAAACTAATTTATGAAAAACAATTGCCAAATCATTATATTGATAATACAGCTTCCTAAATTAATTAATTTTCAGTATAATTATAATTTTTATATAAACTATTAAAGTACATCAATAACATAATACATAACACGAATAAGATATTAATATTAATAAATAATATAAAAACTAGTATAATTTTTATATACATACGTGAAAATAATTTTCTTTATCATGAATTTTATGCAATATAATGATACGGCAATGGATCAACGTAAACTAGGTGTATAATTCAGGCGATTATCCAAACTAATTTATGAAAAACAATTGCCAAATCATTATATTGATAATACAGCTTCCTAAATAAATTAATTTTCAGTATAATTATAATTTTTATATAAACTATTAAAGTACATCAATAACATAATACACAACACGAATAAGATATTAATATTAATAAATAATTATAAAAATACTGGTATAATTTTTGTATACATACATACGTGAAAATAATGTTCTTTATCATAAATTTTATGCAATATAACGATACGGCAATGGATCAACGTAAATTAGGTGTATAATTCGGCGATTATCTCAACTAAGAGTGAGTGTAGCATCGGTACAGTTCATGATGAAAGGTTCGCGATACACTGAATATATACATATGGTTATCTATTCGCGTATATATCCTTGATTACCCGAGATTGAAATTATAGCCCTTGCGTCCTCCTCCTGTGAATTCTCGGAACAAACGTTTTGAATTAGCATTGAATTACTACGTGATATGGCTCTTGCTTAACTCTCTGTGTTTACGCTACGCGTACAAATACGTATAATTTCTGATGCATCGCTCGTACGGAATCACCTCGGTCGCTCGATGTATCTCGAGCTTGCGGGACGATAGGAGGACCGGAGCTTTTATATATATATATGATACGTATACGTATATACTCGTTGTGACCAGACAGGCAAAGCCCGAGACACTGCGATATATAATCTCACTAACCCTATACATATAGGTATATATAGAATCCCGGGTGAGATTCGCCCTCCTGGTTATATAAATACGGATCAACTTTTACCTCCATGAAAAATCGTATATTTTCTCTACCTTCCCTGCCACGTTTTTCCGACTATGAAATATATAGAAACATTTTTTTTTACCGTAATTATCTCTCTTCCGACGATGCACGCAAAAATCCAACTATTTTTGACGTGCATTGGTCTCCCTGCAGCGAACAAACTAATAGACTTTTCATTCTATCATGAAAAGAGGTTGATAGTTTTTAAATGCACTTAAAGTAATTTACCCCAGGGATTCACAGAAGAACGGGCCTCGCTTTTTTCCTCTATTTTAATTTCAATTGCTGCAGTGGAATAAAAATATAATAAAGTTATAAAAGCTATTCCTCATTTAGGATATTCCCAGTAACGTTGTCGTCAATTTTCAAGATTCATCCCGTTTTCTTTCTCACGAGGCAGACCACTTTCCTAGGCAAGGACAGTAGAACTCCACACTTATAATTTTGTCAATTTTCCAAATGTCAAAATAAATATTTGTTATACTATTCTTAAAATATAATGACAAAAATAAATATCTTTAAAATAGATTTATTTTTCAATTCATAGCGTTCCTCTCTTAATATTATTTCAATCAATCTCTATATATATGTATGTAAACGGTCTCAATTGTATCAACTTCAATAACATTTATACATGTATATATATATAGATATGTATATGATATTTCAACTGACGCGATTGAGACTGTTTTTTATTGAACGAATATGACAAAGATATATCTTGTCGATCAACTATAACAGACGAGAGCAATCGGTCGATCTCCCTTCGGCGAAAGGGACACTCCAGGGAATTTATCAACGAGCGAGCGAAAGAGAGAGAAAGAAATGAATAGAGAGACTATATACGCCGAATGATAGAGTGTTTAGACAGGATAAAAACAGCGGTGCGAGCAATGTCCAATCGATGCACTATTCTGACTCATCTAGAAAGACTCTCCGCGTGTGATGCGATATCATGGGTATATATATATACGCACTTACCGGTAACTGTGGAGTCAATTGCATCAATTTTCCACCTTGTCTGTTTCCGGCGTGACGAGATTCAATTAATTGTTCAAAAATGATCGACTTCTGAGGTTTTATAGTTTATCTTCAAAGTGTCACATGGTTCATTTTCGTATATTCAACTGATCGGCAATAATATCCTGTAAAAGCTAGTCACGTTTGTAAGGACTGTTTACGTTGGAAAGATTTTTAAGCAGGTAAATCATTCTTGAGGCTGTAAATATAGCAAACTTTGGAAATTTTTATCAAGTAAACTAAACAACATATCGAAATTCGGTAAAAAGATTCTTATTATGCAAGTATTTAGGTTTGTTTATAAATTTTATCAGAGTTGTACTAAACAAAAATGGTAACATTTTCCCAGCTACATCTTTTCTTTTCATCGACTTTACTGCCTGGCCGAACCCGTAACTGCTGCAATTTCAAAACTATAATAACGAAACAAAAAGAATTTGATGTAGTATGAGAACAGCTTTGACACTACATAGGATTTTTTTTATATTGCATAGTTCAAATGTCATTAACAATTTTCGTGCATTGTTTTGCGTTTTGTCGAAATTTTTGTTCAACAACACGCCAATTTTGCTAAAATGAATTTAAAAAAAACATCCTACGTAGTGTCGAAGCTGTTATCATACTATATCGAATTGTTTTTGGTTCATTATCGTAGCTTTGAAATTGCAGCAGATATAGGTTCGGCCAATCAGCAATAAAAAAGAAATGACGCAGCTGGGAGAATGCTGAGAAGCCGTCATTTTGTTTAGTACAGCTCTGATAAAATTTATGAACAGTGCTCGATGCTTATACAACGAGGATCTTTTTACCGAATTTCGATGTTGTTTAGTTTCGTTAGTGATGCAATTGACCCCATCGCTAGGATTAATCGGATCATCATGAAAAATCGCGTATAAACTGTTGGCAAGCCATTACTATACAGATCTCGAAACATATCTGTATATACACGTACGTACCATCTCCATTCGTACGAATTTAGCGATTTGCACAGATTTGCATAAGGACCCGCACACGCGATCATACGAATAAACCGAGTGGTGAAATGATGAAAATGATGCCTAACGACCCAGATTAAGTGTGAGTTACACCTGGAAGAGATCGATCGTCAAGATGACGCATGCGCGTAAATTAACTCACCAGAACAGACAGAACTCAAAACTGAAGCGAAGGCGCGTCATCATTAACGAGATTCAATTGAACATTTAATTAAGTATGTAGATATACAATAAAACGGGCGCTTATAAACATTTCTGTTCTCGTATCGGTATAATCAGACGTTACGAATAACTTATAGGTAGAACGATTCGATCGATATGGTAAATCGTATTATCGTGCCAAGTTTTGGATTATAATAGCGTAATCAACGTAGATTGGACTTATTATTGTACTTGAAATCTAATTAAGGGCACACTTGGCAACGGAGGCGTTTACAGTGCCAAGCTAGGATAGACCTTTTAGTAATTAACATTATTATATCAACCCCAAATTAAATTTTTTTATTGTATTAATCAACCGAAACTTGTTTTGATCGAAATGGTATCGAAAGCTTCATCGAAATTTAATACAATAATATTGTAGTGTTATCTATACTATATTATTATTATATTATATATTATATCTATTATTATTATATTATATTATAGTATACACTATTATATTATTATACATAAATTATATAATAATATGATATATACTATATTATATATATTATTATAATATTATATCATAGTATATTAGATATCTTATATTAGATTTTATATACATTACTATTTTTATATATTATTGTATATACTATTATACTATTATTGTAGTATATCAGTATATTATATAAATGTTATATATTATATTATTATACTATATTATAGTATATGCTATCATATTAGACTTTATATATATTATTATTATTATATATTATAGACTATACTATTGTATTATATATTATATATATTATTATTATATTATATTATAGTATACACTATTATATTATATAAATTATATAATAATACGATATATACAATATTATATATATTATTATTATTATATTATATCATAGTATATTAGATTTCTTATATTAGATTTTATATACATTACTATTTTTATATATTATTGTATATACTATTATACTATTATTATAGTATATCAGTGAATACATGTATAGGTATGTTATATTTTCGTATCGACTCATTTCTAACGAAGATATAAATGAAAAGATTGGAACGAATGAAAATAACACGAGTATAGGAATATTGTCGTAAAACATAATATTATGTGAATTAAGGGAAGTTTCAAACCCTGAATGCCGAAGTAATTTCAATAGGACATCATCATTTAATTATGTACGTATCATTTGAAACCAGGTCAGCTCGTTCGTTATTCCTTTAATTAATTGATTTCCTCCTTTGCGTATACTCGTTTTCATGGTGTGCACGACCAGATTTGGTTTCCTCCCTCTCTCTCTCTCTCTTCTCCTATTGAATATGTTGGGTATCTGTATTTGCATCGAGGCACCGTGTCTCTAATGAATAAGGCATGCGAAGGGTGCACTATGCGTTATACATAGACAGCGCTTTAAATGGTTAATGCGTGCAAGTATACGGTCTGGTGGGTTTGGACTAACTCGGATATACGGATATACGAATACGTATAGGGAAAAAAACGGCAATAGCAGGGTGTAAACAGGACGTAAAATTTATAGGAAAAAAATCGTCCCGTGTACATGACCCCGATTTACTTACTCCCCGTCCTGATGTAGCTTTCGATATCCCTTCAACCGAGAGACAGGTCGCGAATGAGCGAACAAGCTATACACGGACGAAGCTAACCCTGTGAAGGGACAGGTGGACGAGTGAATAAGTGGGAGTTCTCGCACACGAGACGGCCTACGCGGTTCGACGCTCCCTGGGATAATTCGATGAACCTCATAAAGGTCAAAACCTCGCCTACTGACAATCTCATATCGCTGTAAATAATTTTTGTCATACCTTTCCGACTTGGTCTCTGGTTGAGCGAGTTCAGTGACATACCAGTGACTATATCGAAGCTTCAATCGATAAAAGACCGACCGACCAAATTATTTTTTACCAAAAATTTGCTTTCGTTCGTCGCCTTTGGGTTGATGAGTTTGTAGATTTTTCATTTTTTTTTCAATTATTGGCAAAAGGTTGATCGAACGAGAGGATATTATAAATGTGAAGTTAATGCGGACGAAAACAAGAATTGCTTGATTGAAATTACTTCAACTGTAAACCCAACTTAACTTACAGTTTCAATTCGGAATGGAATTTTGTCAATTTTTAAAGCACCATAATAGCCACGTTAATTGACATATGACAATAAGCCGGATGACATTTTTTGAAATTCAGCGGAGCGTTCGAAAACTCACAATTAAAACGTCATCGGCCAAATCAGAGCGATATTACAGCCATTTAAAATTTCAATACTCTTCGACGTTTTTGAAACATCAATGAAAAAGTTTAAATTATTACTTCCATCTATCTGTTTGATTCTTTTAGAACTCTAGCCCATCGCAAGATTCCAGTGGATGTATACGATATAAATACTGTCTGTGATGTTGTTTTCCCATTAACCCAATCAAAAGTTTCAAAAAGTGAAAATCTTCAGCTTTTCCTTTTTTTTCTATTTTCTCGCTTTACCAACATTTATGACAGAAGAATACACACAAGATTATTCAAGATTCTTTCATTATTAACAAAACAAGAACGTTTCGGAAGCGATTTGAGCAAATAATAAGCCGGAGAAGTTTGTGTAGATCTTGGAAGGAAGTGGAAAACTCTCGTGTGATAATTGTGCACACGCAGACTTATTGAGGCTTGTTTAGCCACTCAAACCTCTGCCGAGAAGTACGAGCGAAAAGTAGAGGAAAACGGGGAGAAAAAAATGTTTATGGAGGGTTGGGTTGATCGTACCGTGGTCGACACAGCAAGAATTCGAGGACCTCGGAAGCGTGTGGTTTGTTACGTCAGCGTTCTCCATTGTTCCAAGTAAAAGCTCCCGAGTGCACGTCACAGCGGTAGTGTTACGCTCTTCCGCGTTTACCGACCTCGTTTCACCAAACCTTCTCGGCAGCCTTCTACTCGTCCCTTCGTATATCTATACATTTCATAAAATACGTAGATACGTTACCGAAGCTGTTGCAACGAAGCTAAGCGCCGACGGAAATTCACAACGGATTATCCGACCTCGTGATCGTTCGATAAACATTAAATTTTGTATTCCAACTTCGCCATGATCGAACGGCTATAGAGAAATTTTATAGATAATGACAATTTTATTTCAAAATCGAGTTAATTACTTCCTACATATCGATCGCCGATCGCAACGAGGATCGGAACGATCAACCCTCGATCATCCTTTTTTTGCATCGTCCCATCGATATCGCGACTACGCTACTAAAATGTTAATTATCTCGCGGTTAACACTCCTCCGTGTACATTTGCGTAATTATCAACGTCCAATTAATAGCAGTTGCGTACATTTAAATATGCGCCCGGAGAGCTGTGTAACACAAATCTATCTACAGCGCTACTGTACCTACCACGAGGTGGATTCAAATATGCTACAGTAAACACGACATATACAACGTAGATACATATGCACGCATAGATGCAATGGCGAGGGTAGATATGATAAATGGTTGAAATTAGAACGTCGATTTCGTGCGTGCATAGTAAATTGGATTCTGACACAGAGTCGAGTACCTTGGTTATGGAGCGACCGGTAATACAGTGGTTATTGCAAATGACCACACCGTTGGTTTCGTATACCTCGAGCGTTCTCTGTACGGGGTCAAGTGCGCCACTTTTAATCTAAACGACCACCCTCTTTCTCAATCGTCACGATACCTGCGCACAGTCCATTGGTAAAAAAATAATTGCGTTTCCAAACGATAGACACATACGATGGTTCTTCGGACGATGGACACACATGCCGACAAATAAGTGACATTTCCGGTGATGGACACGAATGGCAATCTATTAGAAAACTAAACGTAATAACTTTTTGATCAAGTTGTCGGACACGTGGTGATAAACCGTAATCTACGCCGTCGATCTTGGAGGTATTGATCCATTAATATACCTAACCCATCGTCAGCTCGTTCCTCTTATACAATTCGCGATTTGGATAATCATCGAGGTACTATAACACCGTTTATGCGTTTATATATAACGGTATCTAGTACAAAGGATAGACTGGCAATAGAAGCTTTAGCCGATAGTCGAATGCTCGATCACGAGATCGCGGATATTAACACGTACGAGATATACCGTATTTCGAACCACGGGTGCATTCCATCCTTATCGACTAATATAGAGAGCCCTGGTACGTGAATCATACCGGAAGCTCGAAAGAGCCTTCGGCTACTGTATACGAATATGTATATAACACGGCTATTATATACTAAAACGTTGGTGAAGCATCTCGTATCGGGACAGGAGGAAAAGCCGCTGTCGAGGGCAACCATTGTCGGGGTCCGGCAAACTGGAGTTTATACCGCGCGATACATTTCTCATCCGTAAGCTCAATTGTTGTAACGATATCGGGTCCACGAGACAAGAGATAAACCGACCACCCACCGGACACCTATCAAAATTACTCCAACAATAAGCTTCTATCGGTTAGCCTCGCGCTCTTTATCTCTGTCCTTCTCTGTTGCTCTCTCTCTCTCTCTCTCTCTCTCTCTCTCGCTCTCTATCCGCTCAAGTTGCATTGTTGAAATAATCGCATGCAATAATCCGAGGCAGGACGGAATGTCAGAGGAGACGCGATGATTAAATCCTTTTGAAAGTAACCGCTTTATTCACAATATTCGTGTAATGTTCAAAATTAATTTCTGGAAAAAAAATGTTAAGTTAAACAAATTTAAAAGGCGTCTGAGAAAACATTTTTTGGTACCTATGGGTAAATCTCTGAGTATAAATTCAAGATATACCAATGTCAATTTGTGTTCAAGCTTAAGCCAGTCTCAACTGCAGGAGCGAAAAAGTATACGGGTGTATCAATAATTGATTGTATCGATCAAAGGAAAAGATTGGTCGGGGGTATGCTCGAAACATAAAATGGTCCAAGTAGGAAACGAAGTTGTCGAACGTTTGAAAAGACGAAGAAGGAGAGAAAGAAAGAAGAAACGGGAGTGGAAAGGGGAATTGGGGGTGCGCCGTTTAGCCACTGTTATATACACATAGATGTGTACGAATGGTCCTGGAAATAGAGACTCAAATGGCCAACGATTCTAGACGATTGCTTCGCATTCTACTATCCACGAACTTCCGACATTCGCCTCGTAGATCACGCGATTTAAACAATTCTCATTTCATTCGTCCGAATCAAATTGAGTTGAGTTTTTGCGAGGCTATCACTTTAGCGAGAAAGAAGTTTGAAGTTATCGAAACGTATAGGAAAGAATTCAATTCGGTCGACGAAGGACCGCAAAGATCAAAGACACAGGTAGTTTAGCCCGCAACCTATGTACTTTTTCTTTGTACTCTGTTCAAACAGTCTGTTTTTAACACGTCCCTACATATATCGACGTGTCGATAAAAGATATGTAGGACAGATGATCCAAAAACGAGTAATCTAAGGGAGATGTTTAAGGTAATCCTATGATTACAGAGTTTCCGTTAGATTTCACTAAAAATTTGCAAAAACGTCATTTTTCGCACTCTCCCATAAGAGCCCGTGTTAAATATCGCAACATTATACAATGAGTATCTCGATTATTTGATCGATGAAACCTGTTGAAATTTTGCACACATTTTTATACGACATCAAAGAAGCTTCGATTAGTTTTTATAACAAATCTTATGGAAAAAAATTCATGATTTTGTTTATTATATAACAAATAAACTTTACGTAGGATCAATTTGAATTTCGAGTATCTCGTTCTTTGGTCGATTTGCAACAACTTTTCTTAATGAACTTAAATGCTCAGTCCAGTTGGAATGTGAGAAAAAACGGGATTAAAGTTTTATCCCCCCCCCCCCCCCCCCGACACGACTACCTTAATAAAACAGACTTATGTTAGAAACGCAAATGTAACTTACATTTTTATTCGTGGAAATGTTTATCCAATAAAGTTTCGAAATTCAAAAACAGAAATAGTAATTTTCCTCAATAATCATAAAAAAGAAAACTCTTTGAATTAGCCGCTTTGCTAAAATAATGAGATCAAGGAACTTAAACAGAATTTACCAAAATATCTAAGTTTTATATAAAAGTAACAGACTTTGACTAGAATGCGATATATTGCCAGTTTCGTTAGAATATCGCGCAACCTCCAAAATTCGACTTTTCGCGATAATGTATCTCCGCTCTCGTTCGTCCTACAGGAAATTACACGAATAACTTTTTGAAGAGCTCGCCGAGCACTCAATAACCAGCTAAGGATCGTTTAGATAGCTCGATTTTTGTGATCGTGGCGATATTTATAAAAAATGTCTAGAATGAGACCAAATTTTGTTTCGATCCTAAACCCCTATAATTCATTATATTCGTCTTATACAGAAGATAACCTGAATATATTGCGCTTTAGATAAATATTCAACTTAATCACCGCTGCGAACACATTTAAACCATATTTTAGCGCTCTATTGTATTAGTTATTACATTTAAAAATGTCGAGCAAACAAATTCAATCTTCATAATGAAATTCTGCGTTTTTGAGAAACAAGGGGGGTTCATTGATGAAAACGGTTAAATCCTTCGATTTACCTCTATATAGCAACCATGCATCGAGAAAAGGGGGACGCGAGAGCGAGCAATCCGATTCAAAGCACCGATTCAACTTGATAAAAAATCACGAGTCGCTCTAACGGATTTGTCGTTCCTGTATCAAAGACTCCTGGTCTTTCCGTACTGGTGTAGGTTGACAAAGCAATATTGACAAAAAAAAAAGAAACTCCCACTCGTTTTCGACAAAAAGGAGCGACTGGATGGACCAATTTCCTTTGCATTAAAACCTCCGCGGTCCAACCTGTGTACAAACGATTTAACGAGATCACGAAAGTCCGTCTAAAATGCCCCAAAAGGGCTTGAACAACGAAGGTGATAGGCTTGAAGATTTAGCTTAGGGATAAGCTAAAGAGATTACCGATTACACACGGTTCATCGAATTTACTAACCGACGAAGTTAATGTCAATCACGTTTCTGTCGATACTAATTTTTTATTTTCAAAAACCAAATTTCGAAACAATTCCTCGTCAAAATAATTCACTCGTAATTAGAACGCGCATGTTAATTTTCAAAATCGTTATCCATAATTACAATTATGCTCATTTGAAACAATCTTCCATGATATTTTATCGAAACTGTACCTGATAAGCAAGTTCGTAACGGTATTTCCAATATATAGTGTCACGTATCGTTCAAATGGAACGGGGAACAGGGTAAAGCGTCGTTACGGATGGAGAGGGAAAACTATTCATACTAGCGCAACGAGATTTCGTCGCATACTCGGGCTCGTATTATCTCTCGTTAAATATGTAAATTAATCGACTCAGGATTTCAGAAGCTGTTGAAATTAACACGGCTATCCCGAGGGTATAGCGCTTCTGTCGCAGAATTTCTAAGACGCATATTATATATAACTTAAATAGAAACTACGAGAAAATTCAGTTATCTCCGAAGATATTTTCTCGTGGATACATTTCTCGTTCTTCTATAAGTATTAAATCCGCAGCAGTATGAAGTTGGAAACGGTGAAGGTGTTAAATATTTTCAAGATGTTTCGGTTCTTTTGAATAATTGGCATTTAACTCGAATTAAATTTATAGTTATCGTTGCATAAAACGCTGGACTAACTGATCAACCGAGTTATACGAGAATTAAAATCATTCTCTCTCACTGAAACGAAATATGAAATTTCTTATTGAAATTCAAACGAATAATTCCATGGACGTTTTGATATAAATAATAAATTGGAAACATCGATAGTGCAAAATTTTCATGAATTTCAACGTATTTCCTAGGTATTGGGCAGTCACGAACATCGACTACATTCATCAGAGAACGGGACAGAGGATAGGTCTGATGATACTCGTCGTGTGGCTCGTAGCTGCTTTCGTCTCCATCGCACCCCTTCTAGGCTGGAAGGACCCACTGTGGGAGTATAGAGTGGTGGTCGAAAAATCCTGTGTCGTTAGTCAGGATATCGGCTATCAGGTATATCGATTGAATGTTTATCTCTTTATACCGATCGCATCCCCGATATTGATTATATTCCACCCTCCAATACGAAATTGTAATTTATTCTTGCCGAACGAATTTTTATATACCATTACTCGTTAATCGTGCGCTCGGTGAATAAATTTTCGTCTAAAGAACCGTAAAATATGTTTGCATCGTTCTCGTAGAAATTTCTCATTAACACAATTAACAAGTTTAATTCACTTTAATCCTGGTATACGGCAACGTACTAGAACATTTTCTCGTTACGTTTCGCGTTCACCATATTGCCGTTAATGAGGAGAAAATATGAAGAGTAAATACAGTAAACCAATGTTTAAATGTGATTAAAATTGTTTTGTTTCATTGGTTGCTCGGTGATGTATACAATGTTTCGTGAAAGACAACAAAGAAAAAACGGGAGGGGTCGTATAAACCGTATATAACGTCTAGCTTTCGACAAGAGTGGTTGTTCCGTGAACTTTTGTCGCTGTGGGGCTATAAAAAACCTCGACACAAGCCACAACGAACAAGGACGTGCGACCAGGTGACGCGAGGGTGTTACTCCGAGAGCAAATGCAAAGCAAAACTCTTGTGACTGATACGTATGGGTTGTTCCGTCACTAACCAACGGTAGTCTTCCCGCAACGAATTTTTCATACTTCTGTGATTGAAATAGCTTATTTAACATCACGAAAATAATCAGTTTTCAAACTTTGTTCACTTTACTTTGATCAGTTTTTGAAAAAATTGAGATTAAACATTTTTTGGTATAACCGAATTAACTTCGTTCCATCAATTTTTAGTTTTGTTATTTCTGTCAATAGTCAAAAATTTAATATTCAACGATTTTGCGCAACTCGAAACTGCGTTGAGAAACATTTAATAATTCAGTTTTGTATTAATTTGCTTTATTGCTACTTCATTGACATTTGACTCTTCAAAACGCGTTATTAAAAGACCCAATACTAACTTTCGCCAATAATCTCCTGACTGCCCTTGTACTACTAATAGAACATCAAAAGTTTCACGGAAAAATACAGAAAAAAGTACCTCGAGCAGTCAGGAAATTAAATATGATGGAGGATAGAAATCAATATCACATAGATAACAATTTATCATTCTGATCGTCCTTGTACTACTCGTAGGACATTACAAGTTTCCCGAAAAAATCAGAAAACAATACCTCGAGCAATCAGAAGGCTAATGTACCTACAGCACGCAGTTTCGGTTTGACACCACACATTGTTACAAAAACAAAACAAGAGTTGAAACCGTAAAAATCAAACTTCTATAAAACTGCCACTTTATTCAAAAATTATTTGTCGGAAATTACAAGGTTGAATGAATGTTCATAGAAGACACCATCATGTCATACAATCATACAATACTCGAGAAATACAGAAAAAAGTACCTTGAGCAGTCAGGAAATTAAATATGATGGAGGATAGAAATCAATATCACATAGATAACAATTTATCATTCTGATCGTCCTTGTACTACTCATAGGACATTACAAGTTTCCCGAAAAAATTCAGAAAACAGTACCTCGAGTAATCAGAAGGCTAATGTACCTACAGCACGCAGTTTCGGATTGACACCACACATTGTTACAAAAACAAAACAAGAGTTGAAACCGTAAAAATCAAACTTCTATAAAACTGCCACTTTATTCAAAAATTATTTGTCGGAAGTTACAAAGTTGAAGATTGGTAGAAGACACATCAATCTTTTGTTTGTACAACGTAAAACGAGATGTGACAATGGCAAGGGAATGAAAAATTTCGGGCTGGATGGGTCGGTTGGTCGGAATAACTCGTATACGTTATACACAGTACATATATAACAGAAGGATATACACCCTTGATGAAATATTGAGAGTACGTGGAATGTTGAGTCGCGTGGAAGTGAGAAAAAGAGAGTGAAAGCCAGCGAGACAAATGTTCAACCGAGTTGACGTCGCCCACACGACTCGCTCATTTACGTTCTTAAAATGACTTATGACTTAATACCCTTGTGCCGTAAATACCAGGCTCTAATCATGAATCATGAGGCACGTCAACAGGAAAGTTTATCAACTAAAATTCAGTACGAGCGTGAAACGCGATCTTCATTTCGTACCGAATATCCCATTTATTATTAATCTCGGTCATGTTTTTACTTGATTGTGCAAACTATCCACGTGTTGATAAAGAGTCAATTCTGATTAACGCGTTCCAGATATTCGCCACGGTGATGTCCTTTTATCTTCCGCTACCAGTAATTCTCATTCTGTACTGGAGGATATTTCAATCGGCTCGTAAACGTATACGACGAAAAGGGGGTCAACCGATCAATGCGCAAGGTAAATTTTTCTCTTTTATCCTCGTACCTTGTTTTGTAAGTAATAAAAATCGAAAATTAAAACATCCAGAGGGATTTCACCACCTCAAAATCTAACCATTTCGGATCTTTACCTCAAAGCAAAATAACTATTTAATTTTTGTTATTGTCTAATTTTGTATTCTTATTAAAAAGTGAAAAGTTAATTTTGCATTCTTGTATCGAGATCAGAACTCGATTTCTTGTAAGAACCTTTTTTCAGCGACTAATCGGTTCGAAAATATCCTAAAATGAAAACAAATGTTGCATATAATTTAGAAATTGATTCATAACAAAATTGTAATTGTCGAAAGTATATGGAAAGTGGCAGCAGAAATCGGAAAGTGATAGGAAGCGATTTAAAAGATTGGAAAAAAGGAGTGGACTTTGAGAGAATATTTTGTAGGTGTATATTAATGTAAGCGACAAATTACAACAATTATACGAAGGTGTTGGATGACGGTAGACGAGATTATTATACGCCAATAACCTTCCCTTCATTCTCATTCTCATCAGGTACTACACAGACAATGGGTGGCGGCCCTCCAAGACCGATAGGGAGCAGTCATGCAGTCGGTGGAGCTCTAGCCCAAGCTCAAGTTTCTGGTGGAATAGCAGCTGCTGTCGTGGCAGTTATCGGGAGGCCTCTTCCCACGATATCCGGTGAGTGACAAGATTGATCGAAAATTAGGCATAGACAGACAGGGCGAAGAGTATCGTCGCCGAGAATGAACAAAAACTTTAATCGTGAGCGAAAGGCGTTATTTCATTGAAACCCAACAAAAATTCTACGAAGTAACGAAGACACAACAAATTCCATTCAGAATATTTTCAATAAATTGTTACTTAACGAAGCAAAATTTTACTTTCCCTATCACGATTAATATGTTTCGATTTGACTTCAAAATTACAAGAGGAAACAAAATTAGGACGATCTAACAAAATTCGACAGTCTCGCAACACGTGTAACATCCAACCGAGTGTAAAATTCAAAGCTCCTACCTATATCCCATTGATCTCACAGCTCCCAAATTTTGTCACAATATTGGCACACGTCCTAATTAATGGAATATCGTAATAATCGTGTTATTCCGGTCAAGCTGTAACGGTGAGACAAGTCGGGATGAAAATACATATTTCCAAAATAATATTGAACATGAAATATAATAATACTCCGGAAGATAATGGATTTTCACGAAAATAACATACATCCGATCCATATTCACTGACATAAGTGAATTTTACATTTTATAAAACGTATTTTACATATACCCTTGCATATATGTAAAATCCATATATTATACATAAATGCTTGGTTGAACGCTGATGGCGACGTTGCATTTTGAAAAAAGTGAATCGCAGGAATTGTTAATTAAGCGTCCAACAATATCTCATCGCGCCCAGGCGGGCGCGTCAAATAGACGAAAGAGATAGAAAAAAGAAAAAGAAAAAAAACCTAAATCATTTACACTTACGGAGCTTGGCGAATCCCTGTGCGCAGTGGGAGAGGGCGATATCTTTGATTCGCTGTTTTTATTCGTTCCGTACATCGCTTTATCTTGCGTTATTTACATCCAGTCTCTTTTCCATGCATACAAAATTTTCATGCATACGAAGTCGACGGTTTTTTTTTGTTCGCTCAACGTATCGGTAACAGTGATAATATACGAGCCTTGATAGGTGCATGTACCGAAGAGAAAGGGGCAATACAATACAAAGCGATGCGTACGTTATATATACATGTTCTAATGAAAAAAACGATCTCTTGTATTTTCCGTTAGATGCACGTACGTGTAGCTTTTTTTAATTTGCATACATGGCTCGTCGACCGAACGCACGAGGGACGAGTTTCGGTTCAGCCGTTTCGGCAAATAACGCCCAAAACTGCAATTTCCTAGGGAAAAAAAAAGAATGGACATACGAGTAAAAGAGTGGATTTGGTCTGGATTCGATTATTAATAAATATATTTTGGTACGAATGTCACTGGACGAAAAACGACGAATCGCTTCTGACAGAAATTAAAGTATCTTATACCCGACAGACAATTCATATGTCATACAATAAAGATTGAAGCTTATAATAAAACGCAGACAATAGATAAAGGTCTAATCCTTTCAATGGGCGAAATTTGTTCTTGTATTATTGTAATCTGTATAAATGGCAGAGCGTCGACAGAGAGAAATCCAGCCGATTTTTGAATGAAGATCGGTTGACCACCGTCAGGAAAAAACTTCGTTGATCCACTACGCCATGGTACTTATCTCGTGATGGACTTGCTGTCAACGTTCCTGGCGTGATATCCTCGAGTCAAAGTTCGGATGACGTGATTGACGTAACTGGATATTCCCGTTTTTTGATAGGGACTCTGTATTTTGAACCGACGAGGAGTGCTTTCGGCGTCCTCCTCTCTTCGATTATACTATTTTAATAGCGGGATGTTAATCGGTCCAGTTGTCGATTTCGCTGCAAAGGATCCGAATTTATAGGCTCGCTGGTGTTGAGGGGCGCAGTTATTTTATTAACAAGATTGTTTGATACATACCTACCAGTCGTCGGAGTATTTTTTACTTCCACTCCTACACGCTGACTATCTAATACACTTATCGCAATTACTCGAGGGTGAGTTTGGATTGAGTCGATTGATCTTTTCACCTTGAGATGGGCGGAGGAGAATCGCGCTCTTAGCTACGACTAGACATATTATGGAAGGCGAATAGGAATTCGCCTTCCATAATATGTCTAGTCGATTTTATTTATTTTTTAAATATGAAATCGTTCTGGCCTTGATATTCGAAAATCGCTCTCTATTGGAACCCGAATGGAGAGAATAAACTCGTATCCGATGTACGAAACAATGAATTCAGATTGGAAAAATACAACGAGGAAAGAAAATTGCTTCATAGAGCAGACATTGAAAAAATGTTTTTCTTTGTTGCCAAAAAAAAACGAAAAAAATGAGGAATATTGCCTCTCCCTCCGCTTCGTTTTCTCCCTCTCTCTTTCCCTTTTTACTATGAGATAACAGTAAAAACAAGAACAACATTGGCAACATTAAAAATAAAAACGTAATTTGCTATTATTTCAAGAAACAACGACGCAATTTACGACGGTGAGCTCGCCGAATACATCGCCGGAAAGAACGTCCTATCACAACGGCTTGGATCCGGATCCGCCGACGCTCGAGACATCACCGAAGCCGGTCGCGGCGAGGAAAAAAAAGATCGCGGCCGAATCGAAGAAGGAACGTAAGGCGATAAGAACGTTAGCCATTATCACAGGAGCGTTTGCCTTTTGTTGGCTTCCGTTCTTCGTTATCGCGATATATGTACCGGTCTGCCAACTCTACACCACTTGCAGCATCAACAAGTACCTGATGGCGTTCTTCCAGTGGCTGGGGTATGTTCATTTTTCGTTTACCCTTATAATTCGTCTATTCGTACGTATAAGCACAAATCCCAAGTAAAGATTTTCCCTTTAACACACACCCACGACAAACATATTCTTCCTCTACTTTTTTTTTGTTAATATCCCAAAGTGCCTAATAATAACAGTCGAGGCACTTATCATTTTCCTCTCGCCCACGTTTTCACGGGCATTGTGCCAAAACTCACCCCTCGAACCATCCATCCGTTTCGATTTGTTCTCGCGATATCCCCACGAATGTCTCTCACGCTTGGATGCATGTTTCAACTGATAAAGTAATTGAATAAACTCAAAATTTGAGTTTATTCAACTCAAATTTTTGTTTGGATTCAAAATCGTTATTGTCGTTTAAAATATATTTAAATTTTACTTCTGGCCCAAGAATACTTTCATCGAAATATTATTCAGGCAGGGGTTGACTGTAAACCCGATCAATTCCATACGAACGCGTTTTACCCCTTATTCGAACTAAAATTCGGCAAACGACAAAAAAATACGTAAAAATAATATTAATCGTCTAATTTACAATAGAACCATGGATGTCGAATACTCCGGAGATTTTATCGAAACGACAGGTTATCCTCTGACCTAGCGTTCAATATATCAGTGATACACGTGGGAACGATCACGCACAAAATGTCGATGTTACGGCTAATTGAAGCGTTGCGGTCCTTCTCAGGGATATTAGTCGTACAAGAGGGAATAGCCGCGAGCATTGGGAATTAGATGTCACAAAGTCAGTAGGACTAGTCTATCGGTCCCTTTCTCAACGGTGGTGTGCGTTCGCATGCGAACATGTACCCGGTATATTCTCGTTTCACGATGGTAACAAAAGCTCCTGGGAGTTTTGGGCAAAGAGGGAGAGTCGGGGCGAGAGACTAGGGTTAGAGATTGGGGGGTAGGAAAGCGTTAGATCGAGTAATTCGCTCGTGGGGCATTCTGCTATTCGGTACGTAGCCTCGAATACCGAGATATCGACGAAGAGGCAGCGAGCTTTCGACTTCCATGCGGTTGAATTCATTATAGATTTCCGCGATCTCTCTATCATCCTGCGGCTACACGGGACCCTTGCACGGAACATTGAGACAGTGGTATGGATTGTCGGGAGGGAGGAGGGCGGAAGGGTACACTAGGGAATTCAATTTTCGACGATAGCTCGGTCGACCTCCTGTTAATCAGACCAAGTAGACATATGTATACGTGCGTATTTGCTAGCGTAGCTCGCAGGCATTTAGTAGGTAGGTACCTAAATACTAACGATAAGTCACGCATCGCGAGCACGCTTCGAAACGTCTTACGTCAAAGGAAATTTGATAGATGGGACACGTGCATAATAGTTGCCTATGTTATAAATAGATTACAAGGTTGTATTTGCCCGAATTATGTTGTCCAGTGAGAATCAAGCTTCTCCAATCAACCGCAAATCACTCCTCGCGAGGGGTTGGTCACTCCAGAAATCAGTGAACCATTTCATCTGAAATCAGGCTAGGAATCACTAAATATCGCTGGAAATCACTGGAAATCGCTGGAAATCGCAGGAAATCACTCAAGACAAACGATTATTCCTGATTTTCTCGTGATTTCTCCAAATCTATAGGAAATCATTGGGAATCATAAAGAAATCATGTGATTTCGAGAATTGCTGGGCATAACTCTCCAAGCGAATAAGCATTTATCAAAGTTTTTCTCTTGACAGTCCAAAAATGACTGATCTCTGAAATTCACGAATCACTGGAAATCGTTGGAATTAGCAGAAATCATGTGAAATCGCAGGTTAATTTATTGATTCGGAAATCACGGGAATCGCAGTGGAAATCGCAAACCACCGAATCTGCGAGTGCCCAACCCCTCGACTCGTACATTATCGACTTTATCATTCCCTCGGGGAGTTTCCATCGTTATCGGTTTTCCACGAGATTGTTGTATACACGGAGAAAGATTATAATTCATTTTCTCTAGAGTAAAAGAATTTAAATCGAATAAAAAGAAATCCACTCTTAGCACTCATCGCATTCGCTCATCTTTCACTCATCGCACTTCCTCATTTTTAAACACTTTTATCTCAATTTTTCTAAAACATTGTATTAATTAACTGTCTTTGAAATTCCGCGAAACGATAATACGTTTTTTTCAGATATTTCAATTCGACCCTGAATCCAGCTATCTACACGGTATTCTCACCGGACTTTCGTAATGCCTTCAAGAAACTACTGTGCAGAAGACGAAGAGCCGTGGGACGAAGAATGGCAGGTCGTCATTACATGTAGGAATGGGTTTAGGGTGGAGAGATACCATCCCGGCTTACCAACCAACAACGGGACTAACATCACCAGCATCAGCAGTAGATCAACATCACGCGGCAATGTCGTCGATGTATATACCTAAATGTGTCTGTACATTATATATATATATACGGTATATATGTATCGTGATGTATCGAGCTCGCGTTTCTCTCGTCTAACCAAACGTCATTCGACAATTGAAGCGTCGGCAACCGCCGTTCGCCCGTTGTATCCGAGTCGACATATTTTCCCTCCGCCTCGTGCTCGTTTCCGTCTCTTGTTTTCCCTCAATCTCTCTCCATCCTCTACAATCAGCTTTGTACCGTTCCGAAATATAATCCCAAGTGTCTTTTACCCTCTTTCCACCGCTTCGCCGGATGAGCGATGATATTTCTATATCTTCGTACATATACACATCTGTGAGTCTGTGCGTGGATGTCCCTTGTACCACGCATTTACGAGGATAACACTGAACTATACGTCGAACCCGATACGTCATAACTATATATACAGTATATATAATAAAACGCAGATATTTCCTAGCCATAAACGCGTTAGCATAGGAATTGTACGTCTGACTGTCGAGTGAACGACCTATATGCCTAACCGCATATTGAATGCTGCTGTACAACGTTACACCAAAACTGTAACTTTTCACCCTTACGAAGATTAATTTCATTTCTAACTATCGTCTAGCAATGTCCAAGGCCAATGACTTTATTGCGAGGGTGGTAGGGAGAGGAGGAGAGAGGCAGATGGGGACATGCATGAGCATGAAGGAAGATGAACAAAAGCAAGGATAATATTCATAATTGTTTTGGGGATGAAATTTAACGACCAAAACATTATGAAAAGGATTGAATTTTTTTAAATTCTGTCTTCTCCTGGTTTATTTCTTCAATTAAGAGTGTTTAGGTTTTATTACTACAGATTTTCGATTAGTGCAGGCTCGTAGAGGCTAACGTATCGTCGTTACTACGGAATTGCAGATGATTTTTCATTTGTAAATTGCCATTGACGAATGATCGGATTTGTTTCTGAAAGAAAAATTGAACCGGTTCAAGGAGATTTTTCGATTATTTTTTGGGGTACGTGAATATTTATACGTTATCTCATTTTTCCTGCCATCGCTCACAGGATCGATCCTTTCTCGCGCCTTCTCCCTGCTATACCAGCATTTTGCCAAATTACTTCGACCTAGCCCGATTACTATCGTAGAGCAAAACTACCGTAGCGATATATATATATATATATATATATATATAATCCCCACTTCGAAGCATGCTGCTAATGTCAAGGAGACCTCGTGCCGGACACGAGAATGATTGATGTTTTACACGAAAACTTCAACGCGCAACACGCAGTCACTTAAGAAAGAGGAGCTAAGAAAAAAAGAAAGCTCGATCCGGTTATCGAACTTTCGTCAGTTACGAAAAAGGGCCGAAGAATGAACTCGAATCGAACGAGTAGGTAAATTTCGTAAGATGCAAAAATTATTGAAAATTCGACTCAAAATCATTCTAAAATAACTGTTCTAAAAAAATAGGTGTAAATAATACTCCAACAAAATTATGAATTATTACAAGAGTATTGTTATCAGTTGTGAAATTACGAATAATTCTAAATAATAACTCATTTTTCAAAATCGATATTTCATTCGTTATTCGCAAATCGCTAATATTTTCACCTAAATTTGTTCCCCAACGAAATTCTGAATTATTACAACAGTATTATCATCAATTGTGAAATCACGAATTATTCTAAATAATAATTCATTTTTCAAAACTGACTTTTCACTCGTTCTTCGCAATTCGCTGATATTTTCGCTTAAATGCGTTTTGAGAAATTTTTTTTATCTAAATTTCTTCAATTCCAACTCTCCGCTAAAAATCAAAATGTGAAATAACTTTATCTTCGTTATCTCCAAACCGTCGAGTTTCGACGTAGAAGCAATAACGATATTTCATATTCGTCGTTGATTCGTTATATTCGCAATTTTTGTTTTTCGTATACGTTCGGTGATTAGGCTCTTCAAAGAATGGTCGATCGACTTTCTAAGAACCAGAGGAAATTAAGGAAGAATCGAGAAAACGAAAACGAAAAAAAAAAAATCTTCGTCCTGTCTCGAGGATCGAAACGCGTGTCGAAAGTTTGCCCATCGAACTTTCGATGTTACAAGAGTTCGTATACACGTGTACGAAACTTCGTCGCGGTAGATACTATATCGTAGATCGATGAATAAAAGAAGCGAGATAAAACTAGGGTTAGAAATGACGGGAAAGTCACTAATTCATTAATTCCAAGCTAGAGCATACACATCTGTTAAAGATAAATGCAACGTAAATGTAAAATCATTATTCCATAAATAATATCGTTGCTAACACCACGATATTAATTTGTTTACTTTAAAAAAACGAATTTCTCCGTTTACGTTTATATTTTCTATAACGTGAACGAGCGTGCACCAAACGAAAATTGGCTAGTGTCTCTAAAAACAATTTTCATTCGCGAGCCTATAACAGCCTGCAATAATAGTGGAAAAATCTAAAACAATTTTTTTTTCTAGACGATAATAAGAACAACAAAAACACCACGAATCTGCGACGAAAAAAGAAATCAGCAGATAAAAGTCGTCAAATACGTAGTAACGGGAAGATGGAGGAATGAAACAAAAGTTCTAAAATCTAAACAATTATATGAGAATGAAGGAATTGTGATGAAGGAGAGGTAGATGGAAAAGAAAAGGAGGCTCATCGAGAATATTCCACGGGGTCAACGGAGAGATAACACGACTGAAGTAAATCGACCCGAAATATTTAGACAATTTCACGTAAAGAAAACAACAATCGGATTTACTATATAGGAGACTATTATACTTTTTCTAATCTTCTATCGTAATAAAAACAACAAAAAAAACGTTCGTGAATCGATCCTGTATATATATCTGTATAATTGGACTCGCTATAAGAATCTCAAAGAAACAGAAAAAAAAGAAAACAATTTAAAAAAAAAAAACGATTACCTCTTATCTACACAATTCGACGTGACAATGGTCAAGGACACGAGATAATAAAAAAGAAGACGCACTCGCTCGTATGCGCAAAAATAAAACAGGTCGTTAACAGGTTTTCCATGTGTCGCGAGAATCGAAAGTCCGCTCGAAAGAAGATATACGCGGAGCTAGTTCCTTGAAAAACAAAAAGAAAATAATAATTTTTCAACGGTAAGACACATTTGGCTCGAGCGAAAACAAAATGTGTGCTCGCGTTAGGTATAGAAATATGAAAAACCACTGCCAGCTGCATCGAGATCGTCGTGAAATATGCAAATCCCACGTCGAACGACAGCTTTGTTCGACTTCCAACAGTCCCTAGTGACCTCGCAGAAAAACAAAAAAAACGCACACAAAAACAAAAAACAAAAACGACAGAAACAAAAGAGAAAAGCGAGAGAGAGAGAGAAAACAAAGTTCCAAGAAATAGCAGCAAATACGTGTATTATACGCGCTTCGAAGGGTTCCATCGGGAATTTGCGCAACGGCTGATGTAGCTAGAATCGTATAATGGGGCACGGCAACAGCAGCATCACGATCCGTAAATCGAGTGGAAATGGAAATGGAATGAAGTTGGAATCGATAGGTCACAGATATTGGGGAGTCTTCGACCATCACCCCGACATCTCCAACCCTCAACCCTCTCGACCTATCGGGGGTTGGTTGTTCCTCTTCCGCGGTTTCCTGCTCTTGGTCCATTAAAACCTGCCGCGTCGCGTAACGCCCTCATACACACGCACATACACACGTACACACACACATACACATATCGTATAATCTTGAGAGCCATCCCCGTTAACACAGCGTACCCTCGGCGTTGCTGAATTCTTGGCCCAAACACTTCGAGCCTCCATCGAGCGAGTGAAACCCCGAGTGTACGAAGCCCTTCGCGTAAACAGTAAAGATCCAGAGGCGATTTTTAAACAATATTCCATTCATACCTTTGTCAACTCTGTCGCATGGCACTATTACGATTATTCAACTATTTTCTTCTCGCCTTCCTCCTTTTCTCCATTATGTCACCCGAGGCGATACAATACTGCGAGGGTGACTGCCGTATCAATTTTAATTCAAGAAAGAAGAAGTCGAGAAAGAAAACGAAGTGTAAGCACAATAATGGAATATTACAATGCATTCGTATAAAAAAGAATTCTGCGCATTTGAAGAAAATAAATAAATAAAAATACTCGGATGCCACAGAGAAACGAGAATGACAAATGGCGGAGACGGCTCTCGCGGCGCTCGTTAAAGAACTATTTTCCTTTCTTTTCCTCTCGTTTTTTTTTCTCCGTTTGCTTTCGTTTTTTGTTTCGCTCCTTTTCTTTTTCTTTCTAGGATCGACGCTCCACTTTTATACTTTCGAATCGTCTTTCAGGGTGGCTGGTTAATGTAGAGAACAGGTACCTAGATATACAAATGACGAAACTGAAAAAAAGTCGGGACGGCAATGCGAGCGAAGTTGCATAAATTCTCGAAACTCGTATTCAACGATTTGTTATTATTTTATTTGATTTTTCTAGTTTACCTTTGTTCGATAAGAAGTAACGTAATTTGTCCATCATTGGATGTCGAATTTTGGAAACATCGTTTTTTTGTCATTGCCCACGTGGAGAAAAGTCTGCAGACACCGAATAGAAAAGCGTTCGAGCTAAAATCCTTGCTTATACGATAGCTGCTCTCTGATTTCGAAGAATTGGGTGATTTTTTTTTGTCTCGAAAAACGAGGGCAAACGGGAGAAAAGAAGGCGAGATATGTGAGGGTGAAAAATTTAATCAAAGGTGCGCGTTTCGGGGCACGAGGCATATACGGGAGAAATAAAAAAAAGACAAAAAAAAACACCGGCGTATGTGCGAGGTAATATATTTTTCCTGCGAGACTGACGGGGGAAGGGGGGGGGGCTGAAGAAACATCCTATGGCGTCTCGCCGTCGCGTAATAAAGATTTATAGCGGTAAAGTGGAAGATTTCTTTTTTTAATCAGACGTTTCGGAACGAAGCGCGTGGAAAACGCCCGACTTTCTGACGCGTGGCACGAGTTCCTGACAGCTTTGATATTTTGGCTGCGCTCCTACGCCGAATCAAAATAGCTCAATCCATTTCAATTATCGGAGTCAAATTTTCAATGAATTAAAAATTTACGTAATATCGTAATTTCGCTCCAGTAGATCGTGATATCGTGTTCTTAATTAGTCGTACCTAGTCATTGACCGGAAGGAAAATGATTAACGATTGATATAAGAACGAAGATTGCTAATCACGAATTAAAACAAAAAAAATCGCTCATTATCCTTCTCCAAAAACAACGTTGACATTGAGAACGCAATCTGGAGCATAGGAAAATAAAACTTGATCGTCTCGATGTCTTTCATAGGCGTAATCTCTCGGTAGCGTTGTGCAGCCGCGAAACAACTTCGAACTGTTGGAAAGTAAAAGAGAGAAAGAGAAGAAGAAAAAGAAAAACAGGAAAAAAGAGAAATTTCGTCAAATTATCTGTCGCGACGATAAAGATTGAAATAATAATCAAAAAAAAAAACAAAAAACATGCGCATTATACATAATCATGTCGCTGCGAGTATAATATGCGACGAGAGGATTGTAAATATTGTATGATAAAACTTTTCTATAGATTTCACGATGTTAGATTTAAGAGATGAAATAGTATCGCCGTAGCTCGAAGTTAGATCGTAATTATTTTAAAAACAACTATGAAAATAAACAAAAAGTCAATGTGATTCGTGTAAGGCGTTTAAGAATTAGTCGATGTTGATTACGTATCGCCACTGATATTCCGTACATGATGAACCGTCGGATCGATGATTCTTAATCGTTTCCCTTACACTCGTGTATGTGTTTGATACGTACATATTATAAATATATATATATATATATATATATATATATATATATATATATATGATATAAATATATATTATAAAATATATTATAATTTATATTTATATATTATAATATAGTATAATATTATTATAATACAATTATTATATTATATATTATTATATCATATTTATATTAATATAATATATTATATATTATATTATATATTATATTAATATTAATATAATATAAATAAATATATATATATATAATATAATATAATATATAATTATATTATATATTATTATATATATATACACGTGTGTATGTATGTTCTGTACATATATGTGACTCAAAGTAGCAATTAAGAGAGGAGAGAACAAAGGTGTTTAAAAAAAAAACGAAAATATACGATAAAAGAGAATCAAAGTAATCGCGAGCTGGTTGTACAAATAAATTAAGACCGAGGAACAATCAATGAAGGATGGTGGAAGAAACCGAGGCTGTAGAATATATTCTAATTATGTGTGTCTAAAAAAAAAAGAAGAAAAAAGGAGATAAATACGATTTAATTCCATTGTGCATAATCTTTATGTGTAAAGAACAAATTTCCCTAATCTAAGGACCAAATATTTCGTAGCCCATACTCATGTTGTAAAGAGAGAGGAAAAACAAAATAGGAAAAAAGAAATCTATTCGATGGATCGATCGTTATTAAGATTTTCACTTATATTAACGATAGACACGAGTGACGCGCGTGAAACGCGTTGAGGCGCGAATGGTTGATTGTTTACTATCGTTTAATTATAATTATATTAAAAAAATAAAGCAACATTATCCTTAGGCCATTTAAAGAGAATACGACGTAGGAATTTATCATACGATATACGAGAGTCGTGATTGTTTCGGGTAATACGTAACGTATAGCTTTCCACCAAGAGTAACTCGATTAATATTATATTCACGACGCCTTCGACAAAGGATAAGTGACCTGAGACGTATCGATTTTAAGAAATTAAAAAATAAAATACTAACAACAAACAAACAAATGAACAAAATAAAAATAAGAAATTCCCTCGGTGTAATCGAAATAAACGTAAGCGTGACTATCCGAGCAATTGGCAAGAAGGAAGAAAGAAAAATCAAAACGAAAAGAAAAATCGCTCGCAAGAGGGAGAAGAACACTTTAGCTAGACAAAAATAATGATGAATTTTCAACTATTGATGGCAATAAATAAAATCATAATTCTGACAAGTTATTAGTAATTTCCCCGAATCGTGCGAATCAAAAATCGTACGCTTATTTATATTCTGGTCGTATGTAACGTATGAATATGAAAATATTAAATGTTATCTCGTTTGTTTCCCCCTACACAAACACAAGTACACAGATACAGACACGCATATACTATCATAGTCATTTCAACCGACCCAATACATTATCGTGAGAATGATTCGAAACGTGCGAACGAGCGGAAAATAACGTATGTGGAACGAATGATCGATATGTATATCCTCGTGAATAACTTGGAAGGATCATGTTTTCGTGAAAAAATTTTAATTCAACGATTGCCAGACTTCAAAAATCAGACCTAATCATTTCTTCTTGAAATTGGACTTCAAGCTTAAATCTGGATCAACTACATTTTTTTAAATACTTGTTTATTTTTAGCATGGATCTGAATTCCTCGTTGAAAAGTGAATTTATTTTTATTATTGTTATTTTTTCTCTTAAACTCTCGCGTTTAAAAATATTTTATTTAGAAGATCTCAATATTCAAACTTTCTTACTTGAATATCTCGGTAATTAAAGATTTTATCTGGCACGTGATAGTAATAAAAAAATGCATATTTTTTCACAATGTATCAAGATATCGTCAAATTATATACTTACATTCGATTCTTTTTATGGAGGCTGATTTCTTGTCAAAAAATATATAATTTTTACCATTATCATATTTTAGAAAAAAATCTTTGATTAACTAAATATTGAAGTAAGAAAATTAGGATATTGAGAACTTTTAAATAAAATATCGTTAAAGGCAATTTTGAGGAGAAAAACAAAAATAAAATGCATTTACTTTTAAAAAAGGAATTCAAATCCGTGATTAAAAATAAAAGTTTGTATTTAAGAAAATGAAGTTGATCCAGATTTGAACTTAAAAGCCAATTTGCAAAATCAAGTTCAAGTTCATCGTACAGTCCAGTTTTTTAAGTCTGACAACTTTTATATTCAATATTCTTCACGAGAACACGATCCTTCCAAATGACGCAAGAGTTCCGGTATTTATGAGACATCTTGTATATTAATATGTTCATTTTCTTCTTTCTTTCTAAAAAATGCACCTGAGTCTAATGAAAGAGCGTCAACCTGCCCCAACTTCACGAATAATAAAATCATGAAAAACGTAAACTTTATCATTGGTCGATTGTACAGATGTATATCTTAATCAATGTGAGGCACAATCACTTTTTCTTGATCATTTAAATGATCGCAATGTGAAAGAGAGGTAGGGGCAAAGAGGTGCCGGCGAGAAGGGTCCGTTCGTTCGAAAACCGTAAATTATCGACGTTCAATTTATTTTATACTGTGTATCCATTTATTGAGTAAGACATAAAAAATATATATATGTATATAAATATACATATATATTTATAGTACGATTGCGATCAATATCGAAGGATTTAATCGAATTCTCGTCGTTGCAGCTGAGCCCAATAAATGCAACGATAATAATTCGAATTAAAGGCTTTGCTGTTGCTTCAGCAATGTCATTTGTTTCGACTGAAAGCGTTGGAATCATTCGATTCTTGCGCAACAATATACAATACAAGCAGCTGCGTTGTGAAATAAATATCCATCTGGGTAACTTAATATTGTAGTTTTATTCCTAATGTTGTATCCGTCCGTGTCCCAAAATTTCCTCGCCGGATTTGCAAGTTCCCACATCAGGATGCGCTGCAGTATCTCGACACCGAGTAACAAAAAAGAAGATTAGTAAAAACTCTGATTACTTCGAGTTTTTTGAAAATAACGACGCTCATTATTCCCAAATAAATTGAAATATTTTTTTATTCTGATTCTCATTAATCCTGTCTGATCACGCTTATATTTTCTAAATAAAAGAATTTTGCGAAATTATTTGGAAAATAAAAGAATAACGATTTTTAGAAATTTTTCATCAATCTCGATTAAATTTTTTTCGAATTAAATGCAACGCCTTTGAAATAATTTTAGCTTTGTTCGCGTTGCGCATTTAAATTCTTCGAGAACGTTTGATAACCTTGCTTATTTCCAGGAAACTAGAATTATCTCGAACGTGTGCAGGTACTTACACGTGTTTCGGATATCGTCTGGCATTGCCTTAACTACTAAAAAAAAACATCATTCTTTTCCACGAGCAGGTGCGAAGTTTAAATATACCGAAAGATATGCCGATTGACGCACACGAACTATAATAAAAATGGTCGTAAGGTGCCTGGAAAATCGAAAAATCGTGTAAATTTGGACCTTGAAAAAATAGAGGACAGAATGCCCGTACTCGTATCGTCTCCTACGTCGTTCTAAGAATATGTAATATTTAGCAAGAAAAGAATTATTACCAAATATTGCAATACCGATTGAATAATTGAATTTTTTTTTATTTTATCCTGTATATCGACATTTTTTTTACATTAAAAGTACGTTCAAATTTTCTTTTTAATCGATATTTCGGTTACGAAAAATCGAAAAGTTCCAAAGGAATAAACGTCATATTTTCAAGGAGCAGTTCGTTATAACAAATTAGAAATTTCAAAAAATTTTGAAACAAATCAACGTCAGATATTTCAAGGAACTGCGCAAGGAGAGTGCGCTATAAAAAATTCGAGATTTCAAAAAGGTTCGAAACCATTTTTCAAAAGTTTGAAATTATTTGAATAAGGTTTGAAACAATTTCAAAAACGTTTCAAACAATTTAAAAAAGGTTTAAAGCAATTTCAAGAAGATTCGAAACGTCATATTTTTGAAGGAGCATTACGATATGAAAAATTATAAATCTAATTCGAACGATCGTTCAAATTTAGAAGTATCTGTCATTGAATTGGCCCAAATATTTATCCAAACGGTTTGTTCCATATACGCACGATTAACGTGACCCGTATACTCGGCACGATGTGAAAACAAAAGTCCAACACCAAAGGCCGTCGTATTATTTCTCCAAGGATAGAAGATGATTCAGCATAAAAGCTTTTACCCTGCCGACTCTTTTTATCTCTCCTCGGCCGCTTTTCAGCCCTACTACTTTTCAGCCCTATATGCCTCGTCTCTTTTCGCCCCGTCACGTCGCTTTATATAAGTAATCCGTGAAAAGCTGCTCGATCTGCTCAAGTCACTGATACATCTGCCCCCGTCCCTTATCCTCGATAAACGGCATTATGGAGACTTCGAAATTGAAATGTTGAATTCTTCTAAATGCACGATTAAAATTGAAAAAATATTTACAAATAAAAGAAAAAAGAAATTCGTTATCAGAATTATTTTTTAAATAATTCTGATAACTTCTCATTATCTTTGAGATTTTTATTTACAAAAAATGATTTTATCACAATGATATAAAACAGACTAAAGTAAATTTAAATAACGATTTTTGAAATCAATAATGAGAGGAATTTTTGAAATTTCTGTCAACAAAATATTTCTTTGGACACTCGGTATTTTTTCAATTGTCTTTGGACACTTCGAAAATGTTTATATACAGAAAATAGATAAAAAAAATATTGCTTCATTATATTATTAGGTAGTTTTTATTGCACAACTTTTACATTAGTTTTTTACAATTTCTTACATCTAATTACGCCTCCGCTCTACTTTCTTTTTTGCATATCTCTTCTATTTCCCTATAATACCCACATATCTCCTCCTTTATTTTTCCCCCCAACATATTTATCACTTCCCCCTATTACTTCATTATATTTTATCATGCTATAATTTCCATACGAATTTCGCTTAAATGAAATTTTCGTCGCGGTGAGACGAATCGATTGATACGCAGATTAATAAAATTTTTCTTCGTCCTTAGTAACGTGGTAATAAGTATGGGGGAGGAGAGCTAGTATAGAATTTTGAAACAATAAGAGTTAACGGCAACTAATGAAGCGATTATTAAAGATGATTAACGAGTTTCACGTTTTCGCTCGCTCGCCTGAGAAAACAATGATAAAATGTTCGTTCAAGGAGCCGGCAGGAGCATAAAACTTTGGCGCAGACAGCTTGCGTGCTATTAAACTGTTTATTTTTCTTTGGTATCCTTCTTGATATCACGAAGTGGAAAAACTTTTCTTTCTTTTTTTTGTTAGGAACTTCTCGATGCGCCCAATGAAGCTTTTGCCTTGTTTGAGAGCCTGAAATTTTACAGACTCATGGTTACTTGGCATATCAAGGAGCTTATTCAAAGGACTCATTGTTTTACCGTTAGTCGAGGTTTTACGTTATCGCCGTAAGTACTGCGGGCGTCGAGACTGTTCGTGTTATCCTGGCGAGTGAAAATAAAATAAGTAGGAAGAAAGGCGGCGAGAAAGCGGGAGAAAGAGAAAGGAAAAAAACAGTGAGATGTGAAAGTATATGGGAAAACTTTTAACATAATCCTCGACTAATGGGTCGCGATGGTCATAATTAATAATCATAATATTCCAGTGTTCTGTACATTGGAAAATCTTTCATTTGTGTAGAGAGAAAACTTAGTCTTGGGAAAATAAAAACGTCCTGCACATTGGAAAATCTTACATTTGTATATAGAGAAAAATTAACTCTGACGAAATAAAAACATTTTGGCAGTTCTATTTGTGATTTTTTTTTTACTATTATTGCTAATTACCCGGTGAGTAATATCAACTTATGTAAATGACGTTAGAATAGCTTTCATTTTTTTTAAATGAATTTTATTTCATTTTGGTGAATAGTGTTTTCTGTTAAGAAAAATTAGCCCTGGGGAAATAAAAACATTTTGGCGGTTTTATTTGTGGATGTGGATTTTTTGGACTATTATTATTAATTACCCGGTAAGTATATCAATTTATGTAAACGACTTTAGAATAACTTTCATTTTTTAAAAGAATTCTATTTTATTTTGGTGAATAGTGTTTTCTGAAAGTTTTTGAGATACTATTTATTTCAAACTATTAGTGTATTTAGTAAAGTACGGGAAAATGATTCCACTTTTTATTATTGCAGAGATATTAGCTGCTTAGAAAATAGTATAGGTATTTAGTTTATAATCCTGGTGGCGCCACCTGTGTGCGTTGTCGCCAACTATCTCACAAAAAGGCAATGAATTTCGTTATCATCGGAGTTGCTGCGTCGGTAAGGTAGGTCGCGCCAAGGCGCACGAAAAATGCTGCCATGTACATATGTATAGAATGCATATCGTGTTGAACCACCAGTTCGTATCAGTCTTCAGAGAAACATTTCTTTTGGGATTCTAATAAACAAAATAATAATTGCTACGATTGTAGACTAAACTTGCTAATAAATACGATTCGAGAAGAAAGGAAAACGAGTTACACCCGATTTACCTTCAAAACTCAACCGGCGACCCCCACCATCATTCCGCTTTTGACGCCACTCGGCACTGACATAAACTACGCTGCACTCTTCGTTAGTACAACATCCAAAATGGATGCTGCTCATCTTCGCGCATCCAAACGCTCGACTACGATGTGGTGACTAAAACATTGAAATCAAACCGTAAACATATATCGAGTAGACTGTATACTCTTGACATATACGATTCTCGTTATGTAAAAGTGGTACGAGTTTTGCTTGACTTACGTTCAAACGTTGCCAATGTATCGGAGAGGTTCGATGCTTGCAGTCTATACAAAGAGGATGAGTTGATGTTGTTAAATGTCGAATGATAATAAATATAATGGACGTCGTCGATGACGCCGAAGGGCCTCTCGACCCTCGTATACAGGTTCGTTGATCGTTTTTCTTTATTCTTTCTTTGGATCACCAACGCGTGTCTCTTTATTGTTTATTTCAGTCAAATTTTATTGTTTGATTGTACTCGCGCTTGATTTCTTTTTCTGACAGCCCATAGGTTATGTGCAATAACCAATTTCATTCGGTGACGGTGACACAGCCTAGCACCGTGCCCCACTTTGTTTACAAATACCATTCTCTTTGTATCATTTCAAATGTGCATTTCTAAGTGATACATTATTTTGAAAAAAAAAAACCATAAGACAAAAATAAAATATATTATTTACTTTTATTATATCATTCCCTTAGTACGAACGAAAATCTGTTTCCTTTCGACACATCCACGCTATTATATTGTGTAGTACATTTGTTTCATTATTTTGGCTTGTGATGTTTATTAGTATAAGCTAAAATGTATTTTTTATTTCCTCCAAAATTATAATTTCTACATTTATTCCTCGATTCACCCTTTAAGACCATGCGTGGAATATTCCGATTAATGTAAATGTTCCCAGTGCTCCGCTACGTTGACACTGTTGATGTTATCAGTCGCATTATCAATGAGAACGATCAATCATTAGTTTCATAACACATTTTTATGGCAGTACATATGGTTACAAAAGCCTGTATTTGAGTTTTTGTAATATTCACTCTTTTCGAACCTTGACGCACTAAACTCTTGCACGTTAAACCATGCTTGTATTACCACCTTGGTCACTGTTAGTCATAAGATAATTTTGTTTATATGACTCATGCACCTAAGACTTCGATGTTAAACTTGGTCTAGACGATGTAATTACGATAATAGTAGTACTGCAATCTATGGACACAATTACTAGTGTCGAATAAAATAATGACACAGTTTTATTCGAGTGACAATGTTTATCATCTGATTATTACAGCTCTCTGCTTGTAACTAATTTTTTTCTTTGTTTTAGATCGAATTGGAAAATTTAAACACAGCAACTGACGATATAAACAAACTTGAGATTGAATTAGATGTAAGTTATGAAAGTAGAAGTTTAAGAGTAAAACGTCGGCACCCGTATGTTGATCAAAGGTGCTTCCGGGTTATACAGTATGTTGCTGCTATTGTGTAGTAACTATGCCATTCGCAGAGGATGTCTTCAATCTATTGTAATTGGCTCGTTTTGCGAGTTACACACTGTCGAGATACTTTCGCTAAAGGTGCTATACACCTTTATTAATTCGCAGCTTCCCATGATTATCTATTCCATTGTGGGCCTCCTCTCAGTGGATGAAGTATGGTTTCATGCAAGCTCTAAAGAAAAACAATAGCATCATTGTAATCATTTTATCACATGTGAGGTCCTCCCGTGAATGACGTTGCGTTTTGGTGACTCTCTCAACCTCGATTGCATACCTTATAGGCAATGATAATAATTTAATGAAAGATTCCAAGCATAATTAAAAAGATTGTATTTATATATATAAATATAAATGCGCTTAGAATTATGAACTATTCGCCGTACGCTCGGCAACTTTTTTCTCAAACTTCCTAGTGGTCGGTCGTAACAGTTTCTGTGCTTTACACTTTATAAAATACGTAGAAATTGAAAAAACTTTAAAACGGTTGAATCAAAAATGTTCAATAAATTCACAGAAAGTACCTTTAAGTGATATTACAGGCTGGCAAAGTATCAAAAGCATCTATAAAGTTTTGGAGGAAAATAGTTGGCTTGACAAGAAATCCATCGTACTATTTATATATAAAATTTGTTTTCGTTCAGGAAGCGCACACAGCTTTTGGGCAACTGTTAGCGGAATCAACTCGACGCCTAAACGATATTCAAAATAAATTGGGAGCAAACTGCATCGACAGAGCACGATGTTACTACGAGGCCCGCGAAGTGGCCCGTCAAGCACAGGTTTGTGAAATGTAATGTAGCGACTAGCAGATATTCCACTCTTTCCTTCAAAACCCTCTATTATTCTGTTCGAATACTTTTAATAACAGTTGTATTATCGTAAACTCGTAGGTCCAGTGCCAGCATCAGACTCAATCGTTTCAAAGGGCCAGCGAGATTCATGCAGCTGCAAAGGAAACTGTTGCCCTTGCCGAGGCGAGATTCATGTCGCACCAGCACGAATGGAATTTCGATCAGGCATGGCAGGATATGCTCAACCATGCTACAATCAAGGTTGCATTCCGTTTTGGCAATGCTTTAATAATACGTATTTTATCTTTTTTGCTCAAACAGAAACAACACGCTAAAGACCATTGTATACTGCTTTCCATACAACAGGTGATGGATGCGGAAAATAAAAAAGCCGAATGTGGACGTGAACATCACAGAAGCGCGACGTTGTGTCACGAAGCCGAAATGAAGGTTCAACAATTGGAAGAAAAGTATCGAAGATCGATAATAAAAGCCGAACCCTATTTCGAGATAAGAGATCAGTACGATCAGATGTTAGCGACTCAAAAGGAACGTGTCGAATGTCTTAAAAAAGCTGTAAAGGATGCCAAACGTGCGTACTCTTCGAGTTTTCGTGCTCTCGAGGATATCAGCAATCAGATTCATCAGCAACGACGAGATTACGGTGATTTTAGTCTACTGCTTTATAATGCATCTTAAAACATCTTCATCAGAAAAATAAATCTTTAATTTGTGATGCAAAAAATGCAGGCAAGCGACTTTGAGTGGCGTTCATGGCTAAAATATCTTGAAAATGCGTTTTTTTTAATTTACAGATATGGTGGCTAACGGACCGAGAGAACCAGGGGTTGGTGCCGAGCTCATAAGCTCTGAAGATAATTTGAATTACGAAGGTGATGTGAACAAAATATCAATTAGCAGGCTCAATTCTTTGGCTAGCTCGAGCGAACCCGACGCTGAAGACAGATTCAGGGATTTTGAAGTGAGTCAACGTTAAACTCGCAAACCATCCGGTTTGTTTTTCGTTGATGTAAATTCCACCTGCACTATTTGATTTTGCGTTTGTTTTTCACAGGATGTCCGTGATCTTAAGCAACGCGTCGATCAACTAGGCGGACGTTCGATCGACGGTAGTGAATCTTTCTCAAGCCAGTGGGAATTGGAGTTACAAGCAAGTATGGAAAAACTGAACAGTCTTTCGATGCACAATTCCAAATGGAACAATATGGAACGAAACGAGCGCGGTAGCGTCAAGACTGACGTAATTAATAAAACGAGCGATATCTGCGACGATTCTCAGTGCGAGTCGCAACGAACCGCAAAATCCTTAAAAAATGATCAAAACGAACACAAAAAACTGCCAATGGAGTTTCATATACTGAAAAAATTAACGTCGAGTCCGAGTGTTACGTCGAACAGTCCTGATGGCCGACAATCTCTTACACACAGTCCGATAAACTCAATTCTCAACAGATCTAAAATGGCTATAAGAAATAGTATATCCAAGTCGCTCAGCAACAGTCCGGTGAACATGAGTTTTGGCTTTGGCAGATCGAGAACCGAAAACTCAAAGATCCCTCGCGACGATGAAAAATCTCCACGTGACAATGCCTCCATGGAACATTGCAACAATCGAATAACCCAAAAGTCTGAGGATAATATCGTTTCCAGAAGTAACGAGACAAACGACGAGAGGCCGTCAATTATCGTCACGAACCAAGAAAATTTGCGACTCATGAAGGACAATAATCTTCGAACATCGCTCGGATCTAACGATTCGAGCGAATCAAAAATGCCAATGACATTCGAATCGAGGCAATCTCAATATTTGGGGAAAATCAAAATTCCTCACGACGAAACGCAACCGCACAGAGCTCCTCGATCCGAATTTTCATCTCAAAGCGTTAATTCCACCCCTGTGAAAACGAATAGACGTTTATCGAGGAATTCTGCAAAATCATTTGATGATGAATACCCGAAATTCCAGAAAGCCACAGTTTACCGAAAGACCGATACTTGCAAAACATCCAGCGTCAGGGAACTTCCGTTACTCTCACTCTTTGAATCAACGGCGCAGTCTACGATGTCCAAGGACAAGAGTTGCAGTATGGTAAATTTGGCAGAAAAGCACAATTTGAAAACGCTTCTGGAGAATCCGAATTTGAGAAATATACAGGCAGTAAGCGTCGAGAGACTCGCTAGTGCGAGAAATAGTATTATGGGCGAGCATTCGGAAGACCGGACGGATGTTCAAAAATAAAAACAAAATGATGGATTTGACGAAAGGAAAGTAAGAACAAAAACGCAAACATGTGATAAACATTCACCGTGCGAAGGAATTCTGCAGACTACTTAATTTTTTTTACAACGATAACAGCGCGGAGAAGCCGAATCAAGGGATCGATGGAATGTGAAATAAGGATATCAAGCATGGCCCTCTACTTTAAAAATCTTATCGAGGACAAAGCTAGAAACTTGTTTCCAACGCCAGTTCGCATAGTCACGATGTTTCGTGCAATGCTATCTCTCTCTTTGCTTCTCTCTCAACCATCGCGAGCAAGCAAAACTTTTCTGCACTGAGTCGCAATTGTCGCAACGAATTTGAGTGATTAACACTCGATCGAATAACAGCTCAAAATCCCGTTTTGTAGCTTATCATGTTTTTCTTTCTGTACGAACTAACATTTAACTAAACCAATCGCCACGAGATATTTCTAAGAAGGAAAAACGTGCGATGAGAAACGTGCTGTACGAAAATTGTATCTACCATTAGGAAAAAGACATGTTTTTAACGATACCAAGTTTTTCTATATAAATAATAGAGACTACTCAATGCAGTGTGTAAGAAAAACAAGTAAACAAAAATGTTGGGAGAGTTTTTCCGAATTGTTACCTATTAACAAGAAAACAAAAAACAAACACAAGATACAAAGTTTACAAGTGGCCAAGCGAGAGTTGTGTTCCGTCATGTTAACGTAGAAAGCTCCGTGTAACGACTACGAATTACAAATACACGCAAACATTACGAATTGTAGAGTCTCTATCGGTGAAAGAGCAGACAAAAGATCAAGGCATCCTCGTCATGTGCGTAGTACATGAATAATTGTTACATTATCTTGAACAACCGTTACTTGATCGTAATTCCTACAAAGAAAAACAAAATTGATATTACTTCGTAACTCATAGATCCTCGATAGACTAGTTATGATTGTAAATAACATTCGAGAATTTAAATCCTTTTGATAGATGAATTCATCTAGCCTTATTTACACTCTAAGAAGCTAAGATGCATATTATATACATAAAGATAGATATATATATATATATACACATATATATACATAGGGGTAGACGTACAAAAAAACTATTTCGTATTCGGTGAATCGTTCCATTTATTGAATGAGTCTATATCAATCTCTCGGGAATTGGATCTGCGAGAATTTTTTTTTCCACAAGTACTTTTGCATAGCGATAATGCTTTAACTATCTCCCGTTTTATTAATATTCTCTCTGTTTTCTTTTTATTTAGTACAAACCAACCGTTACAGTGAACCAAGCGAATACTCCATATCCGTTGTTGTTGTTTTTTTTTTTCTTAAACCCTTATTTTTCTTTACAAAACAGTGACGAATAAAAAAAACGAATGAGAACAAAAATAACGATAACGAGTTTAAAAGAATATATTATCTTCTTTGACATTATCCTTTTTCTTCGCCAGTCTACCGTTATAAATAGAATTGTCTTTTAAGCGCAAGATGTAAATGCGAGCGAATGAAATACGGTCTCATGACCATAGGGATCTACTAATAGCGTGCGAGGAGAGGATGAAATTCGTCAAATTTCTCACGGTTCAAGATTGCTTTTACAAAAATGATTTATTAAAAAAAAAAAAAGGTTATAGAATAATTGCCAATAAGAAATCCAACGTCACCGAGACGTGACTCGTGTGGCGGTGTATCACTTTGCGTGGCTGCGTAGCAAATCCAAACGTAAAACGTGCATTCCAACAGCAGATGAGAATCGCGACCGCGAGGATGGTAAATCGTTCGTTCCGTTAGTTTCGTGTTATTCCCAGACCTTTTGTATAACGCACGTGCACTCTCGAGCTTACGAATAATTACTCGTGCAATTTGCGTCATCGTGTAGGAAAAATGGAGACAAATTTAATGAACCGCGATTATACGATGGTACATTTCGCTTGACTGTATCAATCGCGCGTTAGAATTATGCGCTCGACTGTCTCGAGCTTATCTTTTCAGCGAGAGATCGTTCAGTGTGTACAATGATTTAAGAGTGCAAGATAAGCGATATCTCTCATTTCTGGTAGACAGTGAATGATGTTATTATTATATTCGTTATCTCAGTATTATAGTTTCAGCTCAAGCCCAAAACAATTCTGTTCGCACAGATAGATTTGTCAATTGTAAAAAAATTGATTCACTTTTCTAGTTGGGGATCGACACGTGGTGAGGGCACGTTGTAGTTTGTACGGTTACAATCGTTGATGCGGGTACTGAAAACTGCTTTCTTTCTTGCGTTTGTGAATTCCAACCCACGCTGGATCTCGATGGTCTCGCTTATATAGAGCGTGATCCTGCATAAAAAGATTTTCTATAGTTCATTAATCTTCGATAACAATAATAATTCCACGCGATATCTCTCATTCCTGGTAGACAGTGAATGATGTTATATTATATTCGTTATCTCAGAATTATAGTTTCAGCCCAAGCCCAAAACAATTCTGTTCGCACAGGTAGATTTGTCAATTGTAAAAAAAATTGATTCACTTTTCTAGTTGGGGATCGACACGTGGTGAGGGCACGTTGTAGTTTGTACGGTTACAATCGTTGATGCGGGTACTGAAAACTGCTTTCTTTCTTGCGTTTGTCGATTCCAACCCACGCTGGATCTCGATGGTCTCGCTTATATAGAGCGTGATCCTACATAAAAAGATTTTCTATAGTTCATTAATCTTCGATAATAATAATAATTCCACGATGGTTCGTACCTAATCTGTGGATAGGACTCGTCCAACAGCCAAAAGAGGCGAGCTGTTGTTTCTTGTCGTCACTGCGAACAACTAAGGAAATGAATTCTGTCGGGACTTTTTTCCTAAGCTAGTTCAACGTTCGACCAATGCTCGCATAAGTTATGAGGATGATTGTACGAGGCAACAATTAACTAGAATTAAGAAGAAGCGCGAGCAGGAGTACGAGACTTTCTTTCTTAGTCTTGGCATTTTTATTTTTCGACTTTATCACTATTTTTTATAATTGAAGTATTGAAAGTATAATGGAGTAAAAGAAATATAAGCTGTGTAAAATTGCATGAAAGTGATAGGCATCTTACTAGAAATAGAAAATTGGCATCACGTTCTGATAACATTAGATACGTTCCGGAAGATTGAAAATTTGGAAGCTGAATCAAATGGGTGTTTCTTGATTGAACGAAATTAATTTTATAATTTAGAATGTTAGTTTGAGTACATATTTGTCAAACTGACCTTGAAACAAGAAAATGAATTGGCTAAACGATCGTATTTGAGGATCTAAAAAGGATCTCTGAATAATTCAACCTGTGCTATAAGCGTAAACGCATGACAATATAAAAAACGTTCGTGTAAACGATGGAAAACTTGCCATTGACAATATTCTCTTTAACTAATGGTCAATATTTTCTCATTGTTCCTAAACAGTTTTCTATTTTAATTTTGAAAAGCGCGAGTCGTGGCTCTATAACTCCTGGCTAGTAATCTCCCGAAAGGATTTTTTCTTTTGCAAGTGGAAGGAAATGAATGAGAAAATTTCTTGGCCCTCGTGCATTTCGCGACGAAAATTTTAACAATGGTATTCGACATTGAATTTTATAAACAGGAAGCACGTGGGAATTCATTGCATTCGTACAATTTTACGGTCGAATTATAGACTGGAGAGGGAAGAATCTACCTCTCCACCACCGATGCCTTATAACAGCAAGGACCTGTGCATTTCTGCAGGTAAACACTGACCGGAGTTAGTCGAGAGAGGAACGACAATGACATAAGTTCGCGATTTTGGCAAACGTTTTTTCGCGATATTATAACGGCAATTATCTTCTTTACTTTCATTCCAAAGTTTCGAAAACAATGGTACGTTAAAACGTTCTTCGAAAGGTTCAAAAATTATAAACGAGCCAAAAATAATGAAAATGAAAAATGGCACTTTCTTTGCGAGTAAAAGATTGTACAAATTTGAACTTGAAAAGTTTCCATATAACTTTCCGGCTCTTTTTAGACTCTCAAACGCATTGCTCTCGCGTGGCTGATCGCTTTCGCACATGGTCGCTTTATCAATGTCGATAATTTATCGAAATCCGGCGAATCGAGAAGCGGAAGAACGAACAGTGTTGCTGACACAGTGGATAGCAAGTCGCTTCACAGTGAAGCAGAAAATGCAGAGGTCAGAGATCCTCGACTGTCGGAAGTAGAGTGGACGGCTTATAGCGTCCATGAACCGAACGTAAAGTTTGTTTTTGTTATTGTTTCAATCGCCTTTTCACTTTACTTTTTGTCGACAGACAAAATATCATAAAATGCATGTGATACACATTCCTCGTAATGACATTACAAGATTCGCATAATCTTCACTAGCTCGTCCTCACTTCCTGCTGTTTTTGTTTTCATAATGCCAGAGAAAATCGAGTGAGGCTCCCCAGTTATCGTAGCGAACAACTTGGTAAGAACTTATTAACTTTTCAAGCTTTTCATCCACAGGGTCCAGGGACCTTTTCATTCGGATACGACAATGCAGTGGACTCGGCTGGAAATGAACATTTTAGATTAGAGGAGAGACTAATCAACGGCACTGTTATCGGAGAGTATGGCTACATCGATAATGCGATTAATCGAATTGTCCGTGTAATGTACACTGCGGATCACCGAGGCTACAGGTATTTATATATTATTATTACCATTATTGTTGTTGCAACGTTAAGGTAGTCCTATCGTTGGGTGGGGGATTAAAATTTTATTCCCATTTTTTCTCACATTGGAAGTGGACCAAGCGTGAAAGTTCATTAAGAAAAGTTGTTGCGAATCGACTAAAGAACAACATACTCAAAATTCAAATTGATCCTACGGAAAGTTTATTTGTTATATAATAAACAAAATCATGAATTCTGTTTCCATAAGATTTGTTATAAAAACTAATCGAAGCTTCTTTGATGTCGTATAAAAATGTGTGCAAAATTTCAACAGGCTTCATCGACCAAATGATCGAGATACTCGTTGTATAATGTTGCGATATTTAACACGGGCTCTTATGGGAGATTGCGAAAAGTGACGATTTTCAAGAATAAATATCGTGATTTTTGAGTCGATAAAGGCCCCTGAAATTTTACACACATATACATATGACATCAAAGAACGTTTCTGCAAATTTTCAGTGAAATCTAACGGAAACGCTGTAACGATAGGACTACCTTAATTGGTAATTGTGTCAATGTTATAAATTTGGATATATAACATTAATTATACTTTCAGGGCAAAAACACAGTTTTTACCAATACCAGATTGAAACCCGTGAAACTTCCACATTCCATCGCATGTGGCACTTGCTACTTTTAATTAGAAGAAATATCGCCGTCAAACTTAATGTCCATTATTTATGTTATAAATTAATATCGTAAGATACCTGTAGACAAAAACAATGTCAATGGCATGAAATTAAAAAAGAGCGTATGAATAAGATCCTCACCGTCATCCATAGTTTCCATGTTTGCTCAAGAAAATTTGTCGTGCGAAGGCAGTTCATAATAACAACGTTGTCCAATCCTCCAAAACGCTTTTTTGCATTCTCTTGTTTTTCCCAATCGTCGACATGTCAAGAAATTGACACACCACATTTTTGTGACATTCACACATTGGCATTTCGCGTCGATTCACCGCCACACACTGTGGTGCGTAAAATTTTCCTTTGAACAAATTCGTCGCTGAAAATAATCGATGAACGATATTACGATCGTTAACTCCGAGGAGAAATTAGCGCATCGATAAAGCGCATGACAAGCCGGAGTGTGCGCGTTGCACGATAGACGTAAACGCAAAATCGAGAATGCGAGCGACGTGAAATTTTTCGTGACATGCGTACGTTTTTATTTCGTATAATTGAGAAGCGCAAAGAGGTCGAGGAAAGGAGAAGAAGGAAAAACGGGTGAGACAGAGGGAAATTTCGAGGGATTGGCACGACGCGACTAAACGTGTAAATTAAAGTCATGGATCGTAATTGTCGAAGTGACGACGATACTTTAAAAAGTGAACACAACGAACTCGTGAGTTATCTCGCTTACCTCCATTAAGCGCATGTGCTGCGTGCCTTACTTCTGCGCAACCTCGCCGTTCCTAAAACGCTTGAGACAATTTGTTTTGAAGTTTCCTAGTTTTATATCTCACACTTGTTCACTAGGATTCGGACTATCGTTTGATACGAGCTGGCGTCAGACAATCGGGCGACGAGAAAGATCCGCAGGAACGAAAGAACTTACACAACCGGACGAACGATTACGAGGACGACGACGAGGAGGATCCCGATGACAATGACGAGATGTTAATGCACAACGATGGCCCGAGTTACTGCAACGCCAGGACGGGCATCTGTGCCGCTTGTCATTTGACGATAGGTGGCACTGCCGGTCCTGGAGGAAATAGTGTCGGTTTCGAACAAGCGCGTTCCTGCGATCGTGGACACATTTTGTGTCACCGTTGCGTTCAACGATTTGCAATAAGATCAGGTAATCGTTCGAACATTTGTATCGTGGTAAGGAAAGAGAACAAAGTTTTCCGAGTATGCAAGTTTTGGACGAAACGATTGGACGTTGTATGTGAAAACGAGCGTAACACAACTGGCACGTTAGGGTTTTCCGGTGGCCATGATTGACAAAAGATGGAACAATCTAAACGATGGTATCGCTATTGGTTAATTTCTTCACTATCGTGAGAACATTCGCCTCAGTTCCAGATGTTGAAAATAATGTCACGACTTTTATGGCACAAAAGCCGACGATAATTTAACTAAGTATCCAGATAATAAGAACATGTGATACTTTTTATCAAATCACAGATATGGGCTGCGTTCTCTGTCGCACGGATTCTCGTCATTCTAACTCGAGTGATTCACGCAGCAGCAGCGGTAGTTTGAAAGGTCATACTACAGCGATGCGTAATCCGAGAAACGTCCATGAAATGAACGATCCACGTACAACGAGAACTCGCACGAACGAGTTGCATGGTATGCCATGGGCTCGAGCACACTCCGAAGCTCCGGTTGTTGGAACGCGAATGTTTTCGCATCGGAACGGAGTCAAGAGAATCGAATCTTGTTACTCGGAGTGGAACATCGACCAAGCGCCAGTCGGAAGAGACGAGCGTTATATCGGTGAGGGAATCCAACCTCAGCAGCGAAGTTACTGCAGCATAGTTGGTAAAGAACCGGCGGTAGACGTCACACCCTCTGAGACAAGAGTCAACGGTCAAATAGTGACGGAGTGTTCGAGACGGCCTATACGATGTCCGAGACTCGACTGTGCAGTTAACGTCGCATTTTCAGCGCTCACCCATCATTTTCTCTTCGACCATCCGGAAGTTCCGATTCTCAGTGTCGAGCCGGGAGCTAAGAGCACTCTCATAGTGAGCTTCGCGGCTCTCTCCTGCGACTCTAGCAGATGCCTCGCGCTCCTCTTGGTATCTGGAAAACTATCGTTAGTATATCGCACACATTCGTTACTACCAGTTTTCACCAAAGAAAAGAAATGAAAACCGAGCTATTAGTGTTAAGCATTTAAAATATTTGGAAAGGCTAAACTACGTTTCTCCTTTCGCACTGTTTCGCGCAATCTCATTCTTGATAATTAATTTTAGTATATTTCCCATAAAAAATTAAGGGGTCCAGCGTCAAGACTGTTCAACGGTAGTCAGATTCATCCGAAGTATAGGAATCGTTTGCCCCTTCCGGTTCTTGCTGCGAGATTGCACTGTACGAGTCGTTACACGAATCCTGAGAACATCAACGCCGGTGACGAGGGTCAAGGCGGCGGTGACGTTATAATAGCATGGGTCGCCGGTTTGGATATCGGGAATGTAACAGCAGGCTCTTTGCGATGCAGCATCCAAGTACGTTCAATGTTTATAATAATTTTAGATCTTAATTATCCTTTAGGTTAAAAATAATAGATTGATTTTGATCCGTCTAACTTGGACAGAAATTAAATGTTTGTAATTTAGATAAAAATATTTACAAGCGAGCGACTTAAAAAATTGCTCATTTGAAAAATCTAAAATGCTTTTTATAGACAATAAGCGAAATATCAAACTCGTATAAAAAATACTTTGTATTCTTTTTTCTCAATTCTATTATGGTCGTGAGTATTTAAGGAAATGTATGAACTAATTGACTTGTTAACTGTTGAGGCGGTGGACAACGTCGAGAGTGAATCCATTCGTTCGCTAACGTACACGGGACCCGTGAACTCTTTACGAACGGCTCAACGTCCACGCGAAGTATTCCTGACCGGTGACTGTGTAACACTTCACGAGGGTTTCGTCAATCACATTACATCCGACTGCGCGAGTCTCAACATTAATGTGATCGTTCACTGATCCTTCTGTCCGAATCAATCACCCCTCCTCGACGAATCCCTCAACACTCGACTCATTCTTCCCGCCCATCGATGTCCGTACCATTCGAGAAATCAGAAGAAAAAAAGAAAGAACACAACAATTTTCAAGGACTAAAAGTTTTCCAGTTGCACGATGCCGAACTCGGTCGATCGACGTAGAGGAGCATTGTATAGTATATAAAAAAAAACAGAAGAAAAAATCATGGCTTGGTTGATATAAAATAAGTATAAAAGTTAAGAGTACAAAAATTCTTACAGTTTAAGTCCGAATCATAAGCTGGTCATTGCCGGTGGACGGGCATACGCTTTCGGTATGAAACCGTATTTTCGCGTTTTAGGAGCGTACGCCCATAGCCAACCGTCGACGGTTTGATTACCAAGATCTGCGTATATCCAGTCTGCTCGTCTCACTGATAAATCATCCGGCGCCTGCGCCTTGTAATCGTAAAGAACGACGAGCTCGGTGCCCGTAGTCTCGTCACGAAAGTCTCGTAAATCCTTCTGTTGCAATTGTTCGCTTCCCGTTATGTTGCCATTTCCTACACCTACGAACGAATCGAGTATTTATCATTGTTTTTTTTAGTAGATGCCAATGAAAAGTAAAAAAAGGTATACCTAAATTGTGCTGATCGTTGGCAGCCGTGGTTGTTGTCGTTGTCGTAGTGGCTGTCGTCGCATACGAATGCAGGACATGACCGGGATAAACGAAACCGGAAGGTACGAAACCCTCGTTTCCGTCGCAATGACGAAGTACCCAGAACCAATCGGGATCGTCGCGATTCAGTACGGTTACGAATTCGCCCCTTTCCACGCTCACGTCGTTTTCATCCCTTGCCACAAACGTGTATAAAACTATGTATCGTCCAGCCGATGGATCCTATCGCCCAAAACAAAGATACGTACGGAAAGTAATGGAACAGCATTTTTTTTAGGCTAAACATAATAATTGAAATGTTCGTATTCGGAGTTTATAAAACTGTATTCGAGTAACGTAACAATTCGGTTACAAGTGCCCTTATAAAGACATTTAACCCTTTGAGCTCTAAGGACGCATATATGCGTTAGCCTATGCGTCTGCGGACCACATAAGCTTGAAAGTACTCAGGTCTCAAAGGGTTAAATACAGCAGCTCTGATATTTCACTAAAATCAATCCAAGTCAATGTTATATAAAAAAGAGAGTAAGCAAGATTTGAACAAGTTACCTTGAAGAATGGATGCACGTCCGGCTGCGATGGTATCGTCTGAATTGAATTCTGCGACTGTGTGATGTTTGAACGATTGACGTTAATATCTGCAGTGGTAATATTACGAGCGTAACTCTCGCAATCAGATGCCGAACCCGTGTCGGTATGCTGGGATTCCATTGCCTGAGAACGTGTTGTGCTCGCTATATCACCATCGTTCTCGCTTGATCTTGGCAATTTCTTCTTCACATTGTTCATCAATGCAGCAAGCGTCGATTCGGCCAATTGTGAGGTGTAGGGTGCGCAGTACGAATGTGGCACAAAACCTTCCATTCTTGTATCAGCGGCTATCACGTAAACCCAGTCATTCTCTCTGTACAATACATTCACTACCTGCGAGGAAAAACGAGATGTTTTATGTCGTATATTCGTAGGACAACAATTTTTATTATCTATCGATAAAAAATAACAATTGTATGAATGAACTTGTCACCTGTCCTCGTTTGACGAGTAGTTCGTCATCTACGCACGGTGTAAAATCGTGAACTATGACCATTTTGCTGTCGGGAGAGAGACCGTTTTCTTTCTCGATACCGACTCTTACTAAAGTCTCGATACTCGCACTACCCGTTATTCGTCCAGGAGGCAGCGGTACTCTGCTACCAGGACCAATACCTCCACTACTGCTCAAGCCAGAACCATCCTTCTCCAAAGTAAAGTTATGAGCCCCTGCTGAAATTATTTTATTTATGGTATTTCATTGATTCAAGTTTTCATTCGAAAAATAAACATAAAAAAGTAAGAAACGTCTTTGAAACTCTCAGTAACAAAGCAGACTCTGCCACCTTTGACACTACCAATTGGCGACAATTGATGCGCCGTGCATAACAACGAGAATGCAACAGGTGTGTTGAACCCCAACAAACGTTTTCAACACATCATAAACTATGACATTCACGTTCGAATCCACGAACGACTAGTAAAATCCAAAATCAGCTTTCCTTCGTTGTTTTTTTAAAATAGAAGAAAAAGTAAGAAGAGAAAATAAACTTACGTTTCTTTTTCTTCCCACGACGTATACGAACCGGGCACAGAAAAGCCATTTTCCGTACTTCGAGGTTGTGGCCTCCGTATCGTGTACAAATTTACATCTCAAATCGATGATGAAAAAAAAAAATAAACAAAAAACATCAACAAAAAAACAGGCTCCCTAGCTATCGTAAGGGATTCATTGAACCGTCTGCCGAGTCTGGCAAAAGAAACGAGAGCATCGAGAGAGAGAGAGAGAGCGAAAGAGGTATCGCGAACGTTTTTCAGAAGGTTGTATCACTCAGGGGAACACATTTGACACGGAACTGTGATAAACAGAAACACTTTTTATAGCCGATCGTAACGATAGATTAATTGATTTACAGAACCGATAGAGAGTCTCTATACAGCAAGGAGACAATGTCGGCGAAACGAGAAGATTTTTCCGAGCACGGACACAGGTGACGGAGATTCTCAGAGCGCTCTCGTCCACACTGTACAGGTCACAGACCACATGTACAGGTTGGTACAGGTTGGCCTGACAGACCGCCACTGTAACCCAGGCGTCGCTCTGTCCTTGTTGAGATTTAACATTTGAAACTCGTACTTTAGTCATTGACCTGACGGGTAGACGGCGCTGAAACGCCCGAAGCGAGAGAGACGGCACGGATGCGACGTTAACCGTGAGAAAGACAGAGAGAGAAAATGTCAGCCGAACGAGCAAGAGGAAGCACGGAAGGGTGAAGTAAAAAATGTCCCTATTGCAGATCGCCCAAGGAACGTATGAAGAGACGCGGTAGCGTCTGGTCGCAAAATATTGTAACTGAAACGTAAGAAAACAATTGTCTGTATATGTCGATAGGTACAACGGATATAAACACGTGTAAGTCTTGTACTATGAATATTCTAATCACTTATAAAACGAGTTTCTAGAGGAAATTACATTTTGGATTTAATATTATAGACAAAATCTATTTTTTAGTGATCTTCAGTATGCACGACACGATCGCGTTCACGAGGTGTCTTGCAACCGGTGTGAGCACGCCCCCATGTCTTTCACGGGTAGAATTGTAGACCGTAGGTAAGGAAGGGTCGATGGTACGGTAGGTAACGTCGTACCTATGGCGTAAGTAAAATCATACCAGCGACTGTCTAATACGACTTCTACCAGTAAAACATGGCGCTTTTGAGTTCCTTCTGCATTATATGAATTCCATCAAGTACTTTCATAACATTCACAGAACTTACTCTGGTCTCTGTACTTCAAGAATCAAACGAGAGGACGATGACGAAGAACTGTGCTTTAAAGGAAAGATGAGAGTGCCCACTGTGTCCAGAAAGCAGTTGGTCAACACGTTGCTGATGTGCCAATCTTGATTTACCACAGAAACAGCTTTGTCAACAAACCGTACCATGTGGTGGAAACGAATAAAATAATTCTCTCCAATATCTCCTTCGATAGCTCTCTTCAGAGAAAACTTTGAAGGTATTGTTTTTCGAATTAGTATAAGCCTGTGTTCTAGACATTTTTAACTTCATAAACAAAAATTAGTATTGTGGATAAGTGTATGTATGGCACAAGATACCTTAAGTTTCAATATCGTCTTAAGGGCTATACTGCCAGTATATGGACCAAGTCAGGTCCCAGTCGTGTAAATTGTACTCAGTTTATGATATACAAAACGTTTTAGGGGACATATTGTTCGTGGTCGCAGCATTGGTTTCTTACACCGTTCTAACGTACATGAAATCTACGCAAAAGGCAATTTTGGAATCGCTGTACGTACAGTGTATGTGCGTACATGATATCCGCAGCCAAGTAAACGTTACTCGGTGCAACTTTTCAGAAAGGCCCATGGTTTGAGGTAATATCCACGGGCTTAAGGTCACGTTTTGTACTTTGACTTTGCACTGTTGTATTTAATGACACTCTTATTATTAACAATAAATTTCACTAATTCAACGATTCGCTTCCTTCCAGATTTCTCAATCTATGCATTCGGCATTATACAAACTGTTGGGCAATACATCTGAACACATACACTACCCAGGTAGTCGACGTCGGTACAAGCATAAAGATTCTTTTTAATTCGTTTACCATGAACATTGGATGAGATATTAATTCGCAAAGTTTGAAAGTTTGAGCTATAAGCTAACAATGCGATGGAACGTCCTATTGATAAATGTTGGGATTGTGTGTTAGAACCTCGAACAGGTCCTTCGTTTTTCACTGACCGTTCTTTATTTTATAGATCTTGACAAAATGATTATAAAAAATCGAACGGCATTGTTCAAACTTATAAACTTTGCGAATTACAATCTCGGCCAATTTTTATTGTTTGTACTGAAACCACCAACTACGTAGGTTTATTCTGTGTCTAGATAGTTGCCTAACATCATGTATGTATATATATATGTATGTATATATGACTACGGCAATATAAAAAGCTGGATGTGACTCGTTGCTGTCACGAATTTCCAATACGAAGGTTTTATCGAATAATAAATAAATAAGTACGCAGATGAAGAAAATAAACTATCGACGATTTAACGAAAAAGAAACACAACGATATTCCCCGTTGATACTTGTCCTACAAGCTAATTCAAACTACTCGAATGTTTAACTTTGCGAAATACAATCCAAAGTTTTTCAATGAACAAATACTCTCGCTGATTGGAATTTATAATCGTGATTTATCGAAACGCGGTATGATACAATTATTCAGGATGGAATCTAATTCTTAACGATTATATTTGCACTGAAGTTATCAATATATTACGAAACTTCGATCACAACATTTTTTTTCTGCTTATGCGTTTCGTTTCGTTTTTTTGTTCTTGGAATTTTATTTATTATTAGGCGATTGCCAATTGCAGGTACTAGATTCGAGTATTAAAATTCGTTTCGTAAGTTCGACAGAAAACAGAAACGAAAACGTTAATAATGGTACAAAAATGCGCATTATTGCGAGCAACGATCGATAATTCGGGGCAAAATTTTGCGTTCCGACTTGCGATAACATTGCTTAGCGGGTTTCGCGAGACCGTTGTTTATGGTACAATATGCGATTGATTCAACACAAAAAAAAGAAAGTCTCAATGGTGTTTCGCTTATTTGAATTATTGCATGTTACAATCGACTTATAAAGTTGTTCATACATAATACCCAATAGTTTATTTTCTTTAACAATGGTATTTTTTGTTCGTTTTTTTACTTGTTGTTCTTGTCGTTATATCTATAATGTAGGTCGCATTAAGATGATGCTTATAAATTGTATTCTCAGAATAATTAGGCTACAAGATTTAAAAATCAACGTGACCTCGAAGATTTTAGTCGTCGACTCTTCGTCAATTTCACAATGAACCGCTACGTCGAGATCGAAATAATAAATAAAGCAAATATCAATTCTGAATACATTTTCGTCTTCGGTTTTTTTTTTTCTTTTTTTCTTTTTTCTCTTTTCGTATATTCGGGCGCGTCTTAGCTCGCGTATAAACGTATAACAAAAATCAGACGTCACAAATATTGTATTTTTATTTTATAAATTACATTACCGTTTATCTTTTGTTTTTCCCACTTCTCTCTTTCTCTCGCTCTCTCTCTCTCGCGCTTTCTTTCTCCCACTCTGTCTCTCTATCGAAATACATTTCAAGACGCGGCAGTCACACACGATCTCGGGGGATAAACTTCTGTCTATTGACCTCAAATGTATTTCCAAACGGAGTAGTACGTGAGATACATGGTGTGTATATATATATATATATATATATATATATATATATATATATATATATATATATATATATATATATACTCGTGAGTATATATAAATATATATATATATATTCATATATACTCGTGAGTATATATGAGTATATATATGAACATATATATATGAATATATATATTCATATATACTCGTATATATATATATATATACTCATATATATATATATATATATATATATATATATATATATATATATATATATATATATATATATATATATATATATATATATTCATATATATATATACATATATTATTTTAGCTCGTATCCTAAGTAAATATAATAACTGAGTGTGTATGAAAAACGTAGACTATTACATTCTGTATCTTAGGTGGGATTCTTATTATATCTGTAAGATTACAATGCAATTGTATGCGGGTTCGTTACATCGAGCAATAACGATCGAATGCTTCGTTTTTTCTCTTTTTTTTTTTTATACCTTCGCGCTCTTATTAATTCGACTATTATGTCCGGTACCTATTTCAATTGGTTTCAAATTCTATCACGCATTCCGCATTCATCGTGACGCAATTTAAACGGCAATGTCGAAGCCGATGGGAAAAATAATGAAATGGAAACGAAGAAGTGATAACGGAAAAAAAAGAAAAAGAAAGATTCAAAGACAATACGGAGTCGAATGGTGATAATTGTTTTAAAATTTGTCCTGACGATACCGGTCGAACTTCCGCTTGGAAGTCTTCATTGCATTCGCTGAGGAAGACACATATTTTTTTTTTTATTATTTTTATCAATTTTTTTTCTTTTTCTCTCTAACGCCGAGGACGTGACAACTCGAAGTATAATACGAATACTTCTTCGGGGGGTGAGGGGAATTTACCTATATATATATATATATATGCATACACATATGCATATGTATATGCGGATGGCAGAATGTCCGGTCACGCGGTACGGCGACGATTAGAATAAAGGATTAGAAAAAGTCTTCGTTAATTTAGTTTCTTTTTTTTTTCATACGAACACCGTTCAGAGATTTTCGAAGTAATCGTTATCGCGGCTCGTACGCGTGTGTGTGTACTCCGAAAGAAGAAAATAGAAAAAAGAAAAAAAAAAAAAAAAAAAGAAATATACACAAATCGTCATAAAAAAAATTGACAAGTGTATCTTCTCGACCGTATAATGCAAATATGAATATGTACGATATACGATTGTTTTTTTCTTTCTTTTAATTTTTATTATCAATAATTGTTATGACTAATATGTATCAATATCATCTATACATATAGAATAGTACGGTTTGACTTGATAAAGAGAAAGTTGTTTGTTTGTTTGTTTGTTTTTTTTTGTTTGTGTTTATGAATTCACTTCAGAGTCGTCTCATAAGGTCAATTGCGGTGCGTTTGTAAAAACCGAACATTGAATAACGCTGCGGTAAAATTTCATCGAGTGCTCCCTTCGCGAAATCTGCCGTATCGCGAGAAAGTCGATACAGAAACTCGTTTGTTTACGTTTGTTTTTTGTCTTGCATACTCTCGTGAGTTATCATTGAAATTGCATTTTGTTCGAAATACTCGTTAAGATGTAATTGGAAATATTGTTTTCGTTTTTTTTTTGTTACAATGAAGAATGAAATTAATATTGCGTCTGGCGAAGCAATCTCATTGTTATTTGTTTTGAAAGAATGACAAAAATTAAGACAGCGTGAATGATTCTTCAATGTCTCTCTATCTCTCTCTCTTTCTCTATCTTTCTCTTTTCTCGGTCATTAACGACTCGTCGTGAGCTTACTCGTACTCGGAAAGTACCTAGTGTAACAACATAGCACCTAGGGTTTTTGTACTTTTGCAATAATTCGCACAATAGTCATTTATTTACCATTATCAACGTATACCTATGACGAGAGAATGTATTTACATGATACGATTACGATTACGAAGATGTTAATGGAAAGCAATCTAAATGTGATTTTCTTCTTTTTTCTTTGTTTTTCATTTCATTTCTATCTGCAGTTTCTCTATGACTGATCAAACGTACGACCATAAAAAACCATTCTTGCGTATCATGCATATTTAATATACACAAAAACGCTTACGCATTTAATAATAAATTCATAGTAATAGATATATTGGCGTGGTAAGTTCTTCATTTTTCCATGTTTTCTTTATCTCGCTCCCTCGCTCCTTGTACTCTCCCTCTTTCTCTGCCTCTGTCTTCTTGCTTTCCGTCTCTTTAAACCTATTACTTTGCTCATTTTCTTTTTCTTCCGTATAATACAATATCTACATTTCGGTTACAAACAAAACCGACGATAAAGTTTACTTACAATAAAGAACGCAAAATTAACTGTTACAACTTTAAAGGCTCTTCATATATCACATAACCAAGACAGTTTTCTTACTTCATTTCTTTTCTTTTTTTTTTCTTTGTTGCTTCTTTAATTTTATTTAGAATCGTTATATCGTTATATTCTTTCTTCTCTCACTTTCTCTAGTACTAGAAAAATTCAGTGCACGCTTATCTGGCCGAAAAAACGATGAGCGTCGCAATAATTGCTGAGCAGTTTGTTTGTTTATTATCCGTTATATTGGATATATATATATATATATAATTCTAATCATTACTGACCGAAGCTAACGGAGTCTCGACAACGTCTTTGCTTTCAGTTTGCAACTTCACCTCGACATCCTCGCTATCCTCGGTACTGTCAACTATACTCGCGTCCGTGACGTCCCTCTTCTTATCGACAATTTCGTTTATCGATTGAATCTTTTGCATCTCAAATTGTCCTCGTAACCTCGTGATTTCGCGCAAATCCGCGCGATGACGAGCTCTCAATCGTGTATTCTCGAGGGCTATCTGTCGCGCGAGTTTTATCACATCCTGGGGTACGTCAAGAGCGACGAGACGTTCCTCCAATTCGGCCATGAGACCAGCACCGTTTTCAGATTCGGTATCACTATCCGGAGATGAGGTGCCGATATCAACGGGCGGAGGTTCCATCGTTACGGTCGACGAGGTGACCGCGGCGCTGCTTTCCTCTTCCTCGGGATTCTCGTCCCCGTGGTGGGGATGTCTCTCCCCGAGCCGTTGTTCTTCGTGCGTTCGTTCGTCGTGACGATGCTCGATCGACTCGGTCGTACATGTGAGCAACGGGGGATAAGCCTCGGCAATGATTTCCGGTCCGGGGGTTGAAGGCTTCTCGAGCTTTACGCTTATCGCGAGAGGCTCGATTTTGTCCGACGTCGGACTCGTCGGACAATGATTGTTTCGACGACGCTCGTGATTCGAACGACGTGACGGATGAACCGCTGGCGGCGGTGGTGGTTGAGGAGGTCCCGGTGGAATCGAGGCTGTCGTGATTGGCGCGAGCGCGACGTTCGGCTGAAAATGAGGCTCGAAACGCTCGCATTCCGACATCGGGACGACCCTCTCTGGATGTTGAAGCACGGGCGGACCTCTACTGAGGTAAGCGGGCACCAGCGGCGAACTATGGGTTTTTTTTTAAGAAATTCCATTAAAGACAAATTACATTAGACATCTTACAAGTTATCGCTCCATCAACCAAGTGCGATGGTGATGAAAACTACCTTATTCCCATAATTCGTTTCTTACCTGTCTCTGTGTTTACACGATGCCGCTGCGTTCCAAGGCCTAAAAGCCGAGGCTCCCCTGGTAGCAAGCTCGAACACGGCCCATTGCATTCGCAAATATGGATCGCCCGCACCTCCGCCTCCTGACACGGGATGATACATTCCCAAACCATTTCCATTGTACACCCCTGTACATTCATCTCGGCCAATTTCCTTCTTGGACCTCTTTGCCAACTTCTCCGACTCGTGTCGCAACTGTAGGAAGAACAAAATTTCAGGTTCAGGTTAGTTTCTAGGAAGAAATCGTTGATGCATCAGTGTGCATTTTTCATCGAATCGAGGCGCCAGTTATTATTTCCAAAAATTTTGGTATTTGCATGAACATATCGGTAAGCGGTATTATGCTTATTCGCTCATCGATGATCTATAATTTCTATATCCCACAAGATTGTGGCTAAAGAAGAATTGTGGAAGTATTAAGAAATAAGACAAGAGGACAAGTTTAAGGGATTGGACGAATACGTCTCGTACCTCGCTCTTCCTTTTGAAGCTCGGCACAGGATATCGTTCCTTGAGATTGCGAAAAAGTGCCACGACCTTATTGTACTGTTGCTGTTCACGAGATAGCAACAGATAGGATCGCCAATTCGTCGAGTCAAAGCCCCAATGGCAGGTACGATTTTCCAATGGCCTGTGAGCGTGTCGTACAAATCTCTGTGGTGAAAATTGGCATCCGCACTCGAGGCATTCTATGCAAGGCGAATCCTCGGCATTGAAGAGATCGGCATCGAAGATACCCCTACATTTGCCGAAACATTCGTGATAGACCTTGAAGCGTCCAACCGACTCCTCGAGATCCTCCTTCTTGCTACGAGCCTTTTCCTCGGCCACGACATCCTGATCCTCATCCTGTATCATGGGACTCTCTCGTATCTCCGTTCTCAATAGAAGAGCGCTGACAAGTCTCTCCGCATCGGTCTGCGTTATGAGACCGCAGGATGGAGCGCTTCTTGGCAATATACCGGACAGCTTGAGTTCTTCCAGCTGATCGTGAGTACATCTCGAACAATAAATCTGCAACTCGTCGCAGACTTGATTTATCTGTTGAAGAGAAAAATCCTGCAAAACTGTGTTTAATATCTGTGGCAAACAGAGCCTTCTCTCGCCTCCTACAACGAAGCAAGATATTCTCTCGTTCTCCAGCGTTGTCTCGCATCTCTCCGAGCAGCTCTGATCCGGCGCTGTTAGTATAGGTATCTGAAACTCAAGCTCTCGCTTCTCGCAGATACCACTTTTGAGCTTCTCTGGTTGCGGATCATCGTCCGAATCCTCTGGTGAACGTTCGCAGCGTATCTCCCTTCTGTTGTTCCCTAACGATGCCACCGCCACTGAGGTATCCTCTATCTGCTGCTTCTTGGCATCCTTCACCACCGAAGATTGTTCCTGACACGTGTCTATGTTACAATTGTTGTTCGGTCGAGCCAGGGATGGGAAGTGAAAGGGCGCTTGTTCCTGACGCAAGCTCTTACATTCCATACCCAGTAGGGCAGAGCTCGGTCCCTGCAGGCTCTTGACAGCCGATAGCTGATATGTCTTCAGGACCGTCTTCAATTGAGGACTGTACGACTGACTGTTCGTATTACCGGGCAATAGTGTCTCCATTATTAGTCGATTCTTGAGCAGGCGACTTACGGATTGGCGTTTTTTTGACGCGTTGGAACGACGAAACGCGAACAAAACACCGCCAAAACAACAAAGAAAACAAAACAACACAACAACAACAGCAACAACAACAAGACAATGTTTACGTCGGTTTATCAATGCGTTTACTACTCTCTTATTCTCTGCACGCCGAAGTAGGTGACAAATTATAACCACAAAACTCGACGACGCGTCTTTTCTTTTCTTTATATTATTTACTTATTTATTTTTTCACGAAATCCACTACGTCCACAAGACACTCGTTCGACGCGTCATCCCGTATGCACGTTTCATATTTACTGTTTTTTTTTTTTGTTGTTTTGTGTTTTTTTTTTAATATTCACTCTCTTCCCGCACAATTCACGAGATTCCTCCTATACCTATATCGTTATTTCTTTATTTCGCGTTTTTTTCTTTATTTTCTCTCTCTTTCGCTCACTCGTTGTCGCACTGGCTTTGACCGTACGCAGACGCGAACTAAACGATGATAAAAAACGCTGATCGTCGCGTCGTCGCGATTTCCATCCGCGCTCACAGCGGCTATGCGCTATAATAATACGAGTTACGCCAGCAAAACCGAGATAAACCCGGTCCATCTCATCGGATGACCTCCGTCCCTCGTTCGCGTTTCTATCGGCGCACTCAGCGCGCCCATCTATATCCCGTATATATAATAATCACACCACCACCACCACCTCCACCACCGCCGCCACCACCACCACGGCCACACCGCACCGAGACAACCGCGAGAAGAGAACTTTTTTCTTTTCTTCTTCCTCTTCTCGGAGACGAGAGATCGCGTGCGCGTGTTTCTCTCCCTCTAACTTGGTCGTTTCTCCGGGGCTATCGTTCCCGACGACGACGGCGACGACGACGACGGCAACGACAGCAACGACGACAACGACAGCGACGACGACGACGACGACGACGACGACGACGACGACACCACGGCGTTTCCGCCGTGATCCATGATCCCCCGCAACACGAATCTCCTGTCTCTATGTCACGATAATTCGCGCACTTTCATGTATACATACACATAGAACAGAGGACACGGAGAGGTAGACGGAGAGACAGAGAGCGACAGAGAGAGAGAGAGAGAGAGAGACAGTGGACACGCACGCGCGTACACAGCGAGAGAGACGCACAGCACGGTTTCTCGACGAGAAAACAAAAAGAAACAGAAAAAACGGGATTAACGAGTAAAATAATTTTTAAAAATTCACACGCACTAAAAAAAACACACACACTCGTGAGAAATCCATCAAGTACACAATGCTGTAGAATCTCCGAAGGAAAGCGCGATCAGCTTCGTGTATTTGCTTGGATTTCGGAATAAAGTTGATCCTTGGATGTAGCGTCGAACGTGTTTTTCGAGAGTAGAGTCGTTGCTGGGCGATCTTGTGCACGGTTTATGGATGGAGCGGGTCTCCTCCACGGCTTATGGTTATGGGAGATACACTCTGGCACCACAGGGCAATGACGAGTGGTATGGTATATCTATATATACATATACACGAATGGATGTATATACATATATATATATATGCTGCTACCTCGAGAGTACAGGTTCGGTCACGGGTATGGGTCGGTGGCCTGGGCGCAGGGCCTCGGGCCTACCGAGTCCGAGTGCTCGCGACCTGCGAAACGACACATGTCCGTCCGTAAAATATCCGCGCTATAGAACCTCCGACTATAGTGTATAACCAGTATACCGTATTAGAGGTCTATATGTACGTATATATAGATATATATTTTTATATAGCGGGAGACCGTCGTCTTAGACAAACGGTCCACACACGAACGACCGACGAAACATGGCTTTAATGTCCGCGCTCTGCAACACACAAATACATGGACACGCACGCGCGCGAGCGAGAGAGTACACTGGCTCTGTCTCGATTAAATTGAACTTGGCTCTGATCGGATATATAAACCGAGAGAGAGAGAGAGAGAGAGGGAGAGAGGGATAGAGCGAGACGAATACACTTGTAACAATGAATTTCTCTTCGTTCTCTTCGCTGAACTGCACTTGCGAGCTTTGACAGATATCTCACACCTCTCCGGCCCGTGTTATGCACATATCTCTTCGGTTATTTTTTCTTCTTCTCCTTCTCGTTCGTCTGGAGGCCGATTTACATTGCACGACGCGCCGCGCAATGGCGTATCGATCGTCCACGCAATGGCACACTAAACCACTCGCGGCGGGTAGTACGCATATTTCTGCGTGTTTTTTAAGTCACAAAACGCCGCGCGGGGAACCAGAGTGCGCCAAGTGAACCGTCCACCGAGCCTGACGCACGGTATACACAATAATGCTAACGCAGAGCGCAACCCTGATGATATGTGTGTCCCCCGTGTCACTGTGTTTATGTGTGTGTGCGTGCGGGCGCGCTCGCACACACACACGCGAATCCTCGTTTTCGCTCAGTTCGAGCTCGCTCACACACTCTCGCGGGAAGATCGCGAGGCTTCTGTCTCCCTCGTCGGTCGTGCGACTGCACTCGTCTCACAGTTCCAGAGCCGTGTGTCGGTGCGCCCGTGAGATACTTCGAGGGCGCGTGTGCGTCTATCCGTGAGCTTGCCGCCATGTCAGTTCGCCTCCTCGCGCCTGTGAGTACGAAATATTCACTCGCACACGTACATACCTACACGCGCGTGCGAGCACAAACACACACACACACACACACACACACACGTACACATAATACATCCATTCAGTGTCCATGTACGGCTATATAGGCATAGTGCGAGAGGAGTAAGTTCGAGCGTGGACAGGCGAGCCCTCTCGAGGGAGCCTGTGTACGCGCGTGCGTCTCGCCATCGCGCACACCAGCGCGTGCGTTCGCTTCCTCCTCCGCGCCCCTTTTTCCCCCTCCCTCGCGGATCCCGGTGCGGTCGTCGTCGCAGCACGACTCGATGTAAACGAGAGGAAGGGAGAGAGCACGAAGCGCGAAAGAGAAAGAATTCGACTTGTACGTACTTTCACGATGTGAGTATGAGACTATTTCACATTGATACATAACCTATACAAAAGAATGTTTGTGTACGACGTTTATCTATATACATACATATATATGGGGCGTTCTCAGTTGGACGGGCTATTTTTTTCCGAAACGTATTTCGTATTACTCGACAGTATTTACGACCAATCGCGTACACTCTTTACCTACAAATGTGTAAATTACATTTCTTCTTACCGTTACGCATCGTACTAACCGTAATTCGTTACAACAGAAATTAAGTCGCAATGCCCACGTGACAGGCAAAATAAACGTTGTGTTCATTTAAAAAAAATTGCCTATGTAACAAATAGAACGAATATTAGACGATATATCTCAGTCGATACGATAATCTCTATTCTTTCTCTACACTTATCGCCCTACGATTGTCCCTTTTCCAACATATATGTAAAATTGCAAAATATCCTTTGGAAACGAGATCGAAAAAAGAAATTCTATAAAAACTCTCCGAAAGTAAATCGTTGCTGTCAAGCTAACTGTAATAATAATGGGAGGAAAAATTTGAAAAGTTTGGCAAACGCGTGGCTGACTTCACGGTGAATGCCGCATATACAGATGAAAGTTGGAGCTTCGTGCGGAGCATGCGCTCTGGGACAAGGAGAGCCTAGTGGCAAAGAGCAATCTCCGTAAACTCGACGTGTTCCCCCTCCACTTCACCGAGCGACCGTGCCGCGAATCGGCGTCGCGCATCCCCCTCCCCCCATGCCCCGCTCCGCGTTTCCTCGTCAACCATTGCCTTCGCTCTGTCGCCCGCCGATATGACCCCTCCCGCAACGTAGCGTCTGCTACTTGCTCGCGCGTTATAACCCGCTCGCGACGCCGACCGCGGCTTTGGTTTTCGCGATGGTGTACACCGTGCACGAGGCACAATGTGCCTTTGTGTGTACGCACACGTGTGTACGAAACGGCACATAACAGAGAGTGGACGGGAACGCGCCGGGAACGGCAGCATCGTCAGCGGGGTAACGCGACGGAGTCGCACGACGCGCCAGATGTCAGTGGGGGGTGGAGGCCCCGCGAGCGTATGCGTCTCGACCCCCGCCCCCCCCTGCTCCTTCGCGCGTCCTTCCCCCCACCCCCTTGGCCCCTCTCGCGCCACTCACGCTCTCTTCGTTGTCGGTCGGCTGAGCGTCTAGTCATGTGACCTTCCCGTCAAAATAGCCTGCGTATAGCCCGAGAGTCGCGGCGCGCACACCCACACACGCTTCCTCTCTCTCGCCGGCACTCGACGAGTGCCCGTATATACGTGTGCGCGAGTGCGTGTATACACGGGCATAAGAGGGAGTACGAAGGATCTCGACAAAGTAAAGATATAGAGAGAGAGAGAGAGAGAGAGAGAACATGGAGTGACGCGGTGACATCGGAGATAGAAAAGTGGTGGTGGCTTCGCCGATCGAGGAGCGAGAGGGGGGGGGGAGGCTCGTGTGTCGTACACGAGAGTGTCTCCTCTCGACGACGACGACCACGACGACTCTCGACGACGAGAGGCGGTGCCGCGAGCATATAGATTCGTATTTTCAATCGGCCATCGGGTGGATGCCCGTGCTCTGTCTCTTTCCGTCGTCTACTCCCCCCCCCCCCCCCCCCTCGTTCTCTCTCTCTATCTCTTTATATATACAGCGCACTCTGACTCGGTACGCTCTGTATGTACAGCAGCCAACATCAGCCTCGCGCTATCGCACGTACTGTATAAAACGCGTTGGACACAACGTTGAGCGTTGTGCAGGCCAGATCGGATGCACCCAACACGAGTACCAATGGCCGGAGAATTATCCCCCTGGCTGCTATATCGTCGATGCTGACGCCGGACGCAAAATGTCGCGCGAATATTACGCTTCCAGGATATACGCCATCGTCATATATAACTATAATATTATTATTATTATTATTATTGTTATTGTTATTATTATTTTTTTTTTTTCAAATTAAATTTTCACACTCCGGTCAAGGTCGTATTAAAATTTATTTTGTAATTTTGTTTTCCTGGTAATGTCGACAATTGGACTAAGTAAGAACAAAAATATACAATGTTACGTTATTAAAAAGTTGAATTAAACGATGCTTTAAGCGGATGAATGATTGTTATGTTTTTCTCGAGAGTTTGATTCTTTAAAGAGCGGGTATAAAAAAATTTTTTTTGTTTACTTTTCTTGACAATTTGTTCCCATTGGTCGATCTCGAACGAGCCGGAGAAATTCTGATCTCGCCCGAACAACGATAAACGCTAGAAGAATGAAGGATGATAATAGTGTTATTTTTATACATAACGCACGCAGTTTTCGATATTGTATGCAAGCTGCGCATATATATAAATTCTAGAAGACAGTTTCTAACCGATGTCGCGTCGACGTTAAATAATTATATATATATAATTAAATATATAATATAATATAATATATAAATAAGTAAATAAATGAATATATATATATATGCGCAGCTTCTCTCTCTCTCTCTCTCTTATATATATATAAGAGAGAGACCGAGATATATATAAGATATATATATATATATGAGAGAGAGAGAGAGAGAGAGAGAGAGAGAGGGAGGGAGAGAGAGAGAGAGAGAGAGAGAGAGAGAGAGAGAGAGAGAGAGAGAGAGAGAGAGATAGGTCTATATAATCAGGATATATATATCCTGACCTTATTTAACACTGTTGTAATCAGTACCCTACCTCAATCTGGTGCAATAAAACATGTGGCCCAATTCGCGAGACGATCGAACAAATATATACAGACGCACACACACACACACACACACATATAGATATGTCTTATAAAGAATGAGATACATATATTTATATACGTATATACTTGCTCATTAATGTACGTACATCGAGAGCAGAGAAAAATTTTAGCGGCTCTACTTCCCCCAACGTCAATCGTCGTACGTGATCGAGTGTTCAATTCGGGTCGGGTAAAGATTAGATAAATCAAAATATATAAGAGTTCCCAGTCGATAAGACGAGATAGCTAATTAAAAATAAACTATATATACTTACACGCGTAATAACATAGCGATTTTACCAACTTTTGTTATTCGAGCGTTAACCGCTTTTATCAGATTGTATATGTATATATATCTCGTCCACGATAATCATACCGTGCGGAATTAAAGTTTGCGCCAATGATATTACGTTTATTGAACGATAATATAATATAATATATATAATATAATATAATATACATATACAGGGTAAGTTTTATAAAATGTCTCAAACTTGATTTTAAGGTAGATGGGATCGTTACAAACAAAAGTCGCAAATATACATTAGGGATATTTTCAATAGTTTACGAGATATAAATGTTTTAAATTGATCCAATCAGAGCGCGCCGAGAAGCATTGAAACCGCCCACTTCCCGCCCTAGTCGTAGAGATAGCACGGTGTGGGGCGTTACATTTGGGGTTACAAAATTCAGAGCAGTCAATTTTATTTATTATTTTATTACAGCCATTTTTATTTCTCGGGCATTAACACTGTGCTCTCTCTACGGCTAGAGTGGGAGTGGGCGGCTCCAACGCTTCTCGGTGTGTTCTGATTGGACCAACTTTAGAAATTTATATCTCGTAAACTATTAAAAATATCCCCAATGTATATTTACAACTTTTGTTTGTAATGATCCCATCTACCTTAAAATAAAGTTTGAGACACCTTATAAAATTCACCCTGTATATACACAATAATGGATTAAGTACGTAGACGATCCATAGATAATTCGTACGATACGATCTCCGATTGTTCGAAGAGGTACCATCGAATTCCATTTATCGCAACGTGCGTCGTCATTCACCATAGTCGATCGTTTTATTATTTTCCTTTTTTTTTTTATTCTACACACGAATTGTAAAGAACGTCTCCGATTTCCCACACCTGTGCGCAAAATCATCGTTACCGTGTCATCGATGTCGCAGCTTGAAAAAATAACTAAAATATAGGAGAGAAAGCGAGGCAAAACGGTCTCGAGAGACAAGCAAGACTTTTCACCAAATTTCATTTTAATTTTTCATCATCAACGAACAAACTAAAATCCGATTAAACTCTTTTTCCTCGAGGCAAAATATTCGTCGAAAAAGCGATTTTTTTTGCTATCAATAAATTCATCAAAAAATATTTTTTTTTTCTTTAAATTACTCCAAATCGATAAATTTCTCAAGGAGACTATTTTTTCCCACTCTTCCTCGTATAACGCATACGCGATTTAATGAATCGTATCACACCTGGAATTATGAATTATATACACAAACAATTTCATGCGCCCTCCTCCCTCCCTCTCTCTCTCTCTCTCTATCTCCCTCTTTCTCTCTTTCTCTCTCTAAATGTACTCTTTCCCAATGAGAAGAATCGCGACAAGAGAAAACGTATCAAGAGATAAGCGTGCGAGCGATGTCGCGTTGCCCCTCCCCCTTTTCCTCATCGTCCCCTTTAGTGCGATCAATATACGCCACGATATTACGATGTGATGGATTTTCCATCACGATTCTCATATCTTATACCTGCCATCTCCCAAATAATAGAATAGACGAGAGGGAGGGAGAGAGAACGATACGATCGCGAAAATATCGTACAACATCGTGACCCGAAATCAACTTAGGTCAAACCGTCGTTATGGCGTAAAGCGACGTAGTTTCGATTAAAACAAAAAAAAAAAAAAAAATTCCGTCTCAATAAGATAAAACGTTGAATTTCTGTGGCAAAATACGAACAACCGTGGCCGATAACGCTCTTAAACATGTCCCGGCGTAGCGGTCGTTGGAGACGCGAGGGGCGAGAGAAAACGGGAAATATCGATAGAAACGATGTATAAATATATGTGAAACAATGGACGGGTCGCGGGTGGGGGAGGGCGCGGGCTGTACCGAAGATTGCGCGAGTGCGCATGCGCGAACGAATTCTTCGTCCGGGCGCGCGAGAATCGAGGAATACGCACGTACTTTAATGCGCGCGTAAGTGTAAACAATTCGCTCATGCGCGGGATTTGACGAGACGATACGAGGCACAGCGACCCAAAAAAGAAAAATCAAATAATAACCATCGATAAACAAAATCGAGAGACGATAAAAAAAGTGAACGATGAGATTTGGTCGCGAATTCCGTGAAATGACGTCTTTGACCTCTCGTGTTGTCTTTTTTAATCTGTCTTAGCGATAAAAGACGCGTCTTTCGATTCTCGTTTCATCTCGGTAGACAAAACTTTGATTTTTGTGAAAACGGGCCGCTATAATTAAGCCGTATCGTTCATTTTTATCGCTGTCGCTGCGTTATCGTTGCTTATTATTCTTATTCTTATTATTTTAAAAAAATTATCGTTTTTTTAAACAGATACGTTCCTTCCGACATTGCGGAACTTCCTTGTTATCGATATAGCTCAATTCTCGAACCGAATTCAGCGCGTTTATTAAGAAATCTCGCGTTGGGTTTATTTTCCCGTTCGAATTCATTCAAAATTTCAACGACGAATAATTTTGTTTAATTTTTTCAAGATTCTCAATAAATTTTCTATGTAAGTAAAACATTGCAAATATTAATCGAGTAATATTGAACAATTACAAAAAAAAAAACAAAAGAAATATGTTCCGTGTTATTACGACATTTTTATCGTTACGATTTCTGAAATATTTTTGTAAATATTTCTAATATAAAGATTTGTTATTATACGCAACGTCGAATCTCGATTTCAGAAAAATGTCTCTCGATATTCGCGATGCGAGGAGACAATTCGTATCGTCGATTCGACTCTCACCAGATGTGAAAATAATTCGGAATTGTTGGTGTGCACAGCCGGTGAGCTCAAAGTTTCACAAGGCACGTCTGAATTACGCACCGATAACAATCGCGTAAGCGATATTACGTGTAAGTATACGGCAAATTATAAAAATAACATTGAATTATTGTATCGACAAATTGTTACGAAATTCGAATATTTCGCATTGGCTTGTATTAGATTAAAAGATTTGCTATTTTCGATATTCTCGAATATTTAATTGTAAGACAATCTCTCTATACACAATTTCTCATCGCGCGTATATCGACGACAGTCGCAATTCCCAAGCGTATAAACGTCGTACGAATGTATTTTGAACTTTGCGTCGAGCTTACCAGTCGCAGTCGCATATGATCAATGACCTTAAAATGAAATAACGTCACAACATACACGCATCGTACCACGTAGACTCGTTAATGTATTTTTGCAATATTCCAGCAGGAAAAAAAAAGAAAAAACTCACCAATGTGCAACGTGTACTCGTCCATACACAAGTTTCTATACGTGTGTACTGGTGGCGCGCAAAATCGCGCGTCTGTATTAATATGCAAATATAAGCCGGTATGCGATGCTAAACAAAATATGTATATCTTGATCGGCAAGGAGTTTTGCATTTGCGTTACGTGTCGCAATTACAGAGTCGGCAAACATTTGAAATTTGCATATTCCCCACGCAAGAGGCACAATAACTGATTACAGTCGATAATGCTACTGGTCATATAGAGAAAGAGAGAGATAAGGAGAGAGTGAGAGAGAGACGGAGAGACAAACGTACACGTTTCCGCCTACATGTATATCATTCTTTATTCGCGGAGAATTATTCACTGCCAGACGGTCGCGATTCAATAATAACTATCGATGGTTTGCTCGGACGTTGTTGCAGCAAAGGCGATCCATCGATATCATGTTTCCCTGATATTGAACACTTTGTTAATCATTTGCTTTGAAATTCGATGTTTTAGTCTTTTGAATGAAACATATTTTGTACGGGAGACTCGCTCGAGGAATGATATGGCTTGCGTTTTGAAAAAAAGCAAAAATAACAAATATTTTGTATTAAACAGTTCATTTTTTAAGTATTAATGTAAAGAGTATTTTGTACCGAGGGCTTTGAACTGGTAGGTACAGCCGAGGAGGAACTGCGACTCTCAATTTTGTCAATGTTTAAACAAATTCTTAAAGTTTTTATTATTGTTGCCAATTTTTGGAATATTTATTTATTTATGACGGTAGGATATAATAAATTTTGAATGTTTTAACTTCGTCAATATTATTTAACGAATACTATTTCCTCTGTACCCTGTTAACGTTCTTGTCTAAATATCGTTTTCCAATAACGTTGCAAAAAATTGGTCACGCCGACGTGGGTGTACGTCCCTAATTACGGTTCCACGAACACTAACTGGCGAATGAAATATCGAACGGCGACTAAATTTAAAACAGTGAAAAACAATTTGATCAATACATAACGAAGCTACAAGCTTCGTGGCAATAGATACAAAAAAAGGTTCATTGGTTTTGTACTATTTATATAAATATGGCATCGTTCTACCTGCATATTCGATAATTAACCGATGCCTTGATTGCGATAAGCTCTGGACATATCTATCCATTTATAGATAATTATTTGTGACTTTATTTTCGTTCAATCAATAAGACATTGCAACGCGTTCCCACACCTTCGGTCTTGCCTCATCGATAAATCCGTATTAGCTCCAAAAAACGTTCAACGATACAATAACTATATAAAATCTTACTTTACCCAACAATAAAGGTAATTAACATTAAAGATATTCTTTTTCATTCCGATCTGTTAAATAATTGATAAATAATATATGTAAATACTTGTGGATATTTATCAGCCACAATTCCGTTTTCTTATTTGTATTTTAAACAATTTATGTCATAAAAACATGTTTAGACGAATTATCCAAGACAATAATTCTAGCGTTTTAATAGATGAATCGAAGAAACTATGTAAATGTATTGAGATTTGTTGTACCATTATAATTACTAGGTGAAAAACGTTGCGGACAAAAAAGACCCAGGTTTACAGTTAGAACAGCACAGTACAAAAACCGTCTCCACGGTAAGGGTTAATTACCGTTCCAACATCGAATGTTCCACGTATCATAACACAAATCATCGACTGAAGGGTTAATAAAGCAAAGACGCAAGAAAGAGTAGGAGATCGCTTGAAAAGTCAACGCTGAAATACCGTTGGTAAACAATGATAACTCTTGCATCCATACAAACCCACACACACACACACACATACATACCCATATATATATAAATGTAGATATATGTATCATATAGTACGAGGCGTACGCGCGATCATCGCGTTCACGAACAAAGAGCCAGTCGTGCCAGGATGGGACCGAACGAACGAGAACACTTCCAGAGTGCGCGCGAGCAGCTCGAAACGCACGGACAATAGTGCCGATTATTCGCGACCATGTAATCAGTGGGTTGGCACGGATAATTTAGCCGCCAGTTGCACTTATCGCGAGAGAGGAGCTTCGCTCGAGCACATACTCTAAATATACTTACTCGTGTATACCCTCTTCGATATGTATATAAATATAAGAATAACGTATCTGTACAGACACTCGCGATGAATCGCTTTTTTTTTTTCTCCATTATCTTCCGTATGTATAACACAGTCTTTGGTATTTGTTGTGATGCCCCCGGCTGCTTATCTTCGATAACTGTATCGTACACACGTTCTTCGTGAGATTTTTTCGTGCTCGTTTCGATCGTCGCTGCAAGAAAACAATAGTATACTTATACAGTAAGGCGTATGCACATATATGAATGTGATGTGGTCGTCGTCGAGTGTAGAGCTGCAGCAGCATTGTATAATATTAATACAGTAGAGTAATATCGTATAACTATATAATAGATAATACACGCACACATATATATGTATATATTTATATATATAAAACCCCAGTTATACTATATACATATATATATATATGTATATAGTATAACTATAGTTATACTATATGCATAGATATACTATATATATAACTATAGTTATACTATATATATATAGTATAACTATAGTATAACTATAGTATAACTATAGTTATACTATATACATAGATATACTATATATATAACTATAGTTATACTATACTTATACTATAGTTATACTATATAACTATAGTTATACTATATAGTATAACTATAGTTATACTATATATAGTATAGTATAACTATAGTTATATATATAGTATAACTATAGTATAACTATAGTTATACTATATACATAGATATACTATATATATAACTATAGCTATACTATATATATATATATATATAGTATAACTATAGTATATAGTATAGTATACTATATATATATATATAGTATAACTATATATAGTACGATATGTATAACTGGGGTTCGTTGGTTCTCTCCGTTAAAATTGACAAGAAAATGCACGCTGCGTGTAGCATTGCATCCTGCGCTGTTTATGTTCGTAAGCGAACGCTCGGGTATGCCTTATTGAATGATCATTATAATGCGTGCGCGGCTCTCTCGAAGCGATGAAGACCTCGGGGAGAGAGCGCGTGTAACGAGAATCGCGCGCACGCGTGAGGCATTCCCGTTGCGTTGCGACGGGTCTTCGGTTGATATGTACCGTAGTACGATATACGTTACTATATCTAAACTCGTAGTCGTATATATCCCTCCTTCGCGAATCTATCTCGGCATCACGACGCCTCTGTAAGTATGCTTAATTTCAGAAGGGACGTTATTACACTCGAAATATTATATATCCGTTTATACCTTTCGTTGGTTCTTTCATGGTGCATTCGTTTGACACTTTTCATCATGTATTTAAGGTTATGTATATGCAGGGACATATATTCGATGCGTTGGATATCTTTCGGCGATGCGATGGAGGCAATTCGTAAAACGCCGCATGGGGATCAATATTATTTCAACGATCGGTGGGTATTCACGGGTTTATACTTACACGGTACTAGATATAATGATAAATTTAGCAGTCGCGCCCGTGGGGCATCGAGGGAGAAGAAGACTCGTCGCGCGGAACATGGCGCGAGTGAGCTTCGTCTTATGGCCGTTCGTCTATCTATATAGATAGACGCCTCGGTAATGTCAGTAACTTTTTTTTTTTTCACCAAACTTGTTCACAGATGTTTTACGTACTTCGATCGCTTGCGGTACTTGTCGCAAGTATGCATAGTTAATTTAAAGAAATTTTTATAATCATCCACACTCTTGTTTGTGAGAATACGACAATTTTCGAAAAATTAATACAATGTATTTTCCGACCGTTATCGTATAGAGGACAATAGAAAATATTCGAAAAGATGAGGAAAAAAAGTGATTTGTTTCATGGGGAATGTCTCGGTAAATATAGTGTATTTCGCGAGAAAAGAACGAGTTAGAGAAAGAGAGATGAATATCCAGCGAGGGGATGTATCCATGCGTTATTTCAAAAGAACGAGTGACAGTAGTGGCGCGCTCGGGTAACCACGGAACTAAAGCACGTCGTTGATCGTAAACGTAACCCCTAGCGACATCTATGGTGGAGAGTAGGAAGCTTGACGACGATCGCGTGTACGCGACTTCGCTCATGGTAGGCGCTGTGAGCCATCGACGTTATAAAGATGGCGACAGCGAAGTGACAACGCGTCTGTCGTTGAAGTGTACGCGTTTTTTTTTTAATATACACTTTATTTTCATGACGTTTTAAGTTTGTCATTACGTAGAGATATTGGAGTAAATTTTTTTAGCCCAAGGTGAAGACGAACGGTGGTGGTTAATACGTACCGAGGAGGGTGAACGGAGGGCGGGTGGACTCGTTGAACGAGAAGCCCGATATAAAAAAAAAAAACTTTTTTTTCGGCTCAACACGACGCACGGTGGATCATCACACTCGCCCCGTGAGAGTGTCATTGTTTCACGAACTAGCACGGTGAGTCAGGAGAGGCTGCCTGCATCCCCGAGTATATTATTATATATCCTACGCACGTAAAACGAGGTTAATTGGTATTAAGAGGGGACAATTAAAGCCTCACTCGCTTTGCCGGGAATATATTTCGCTTCTCGCTAGGCTTAACTCTTTCCGACGTGGTCCGGTTCGATTTGGAATCGTCGTTTTTCTTTTATTCTTTTTTTTCTTCTACTTGTCCTTACCGCCGTTTTGCGGGCATCCGAGAGATACGTACCAAACTAACAAAACACTATCGTGCGAGCGCGCGTTTCGTGTTCGAACGTTCGATGCACGAGCCACGAGCTGTTGCTGTGCCGCTTTTATCCGTTCCTTCGATTTCTCGCGTTTTTATTCCTGTATATATATGTATGTATATATGTATCTTTATACAAATAACTATTTCAATCGCGTGTACGTTTTGCTCGAGCGTGCACCTCGGAAACTCGGTCGAGCAATACGACGACGGTGACGGCGAAACGACACAGTAATATTGGATGATACCGTGTAAAACGTACGTATCGTAACGTCCCGAGTGCCTTTTATGCGTGTTCGCGAGTTGTATCGCGATCGGCAACAATCAAGACGCCTGGTGAATCGTTTGGTATAACTTGTTCGACGAACGAAAGAAAATCAAATCGACGACCGGGTACGTCGTTCGTGTATTTCTCGTGGTTCGTCGGAGTCGAGAGATTTTCTCGTGCTTTTTTTGTTGTTCCTTTCTTCAAACATCTCTTGGACTTTACCGGTTCCACGATTCACGGAAATTCTAAGGCAACGGATAAATCGTCGGGATCGTACGGTGGATAGAACCGTCACTTCGGTTTGCCTCGATCTCGTATTTTGCGACCTCGTGCCCTAGGTTATACAACGATAACAGTGTGATGTGACTCTTCCAGTTGACAGTTCGGCCGCCATCTTGGTTTTTTGTTTCGACCGAGGATTTTCATTGGTTTTATCGCGCCTGCGCATTTATCACGATCGTAAATACGATTTCGTACTCTTCGTATGCATCGACGTATCCCGTGAAATATGACAACGGACGCACATTTTGTTCTTCTGCTCAGAAAAACGAGGAAAAGCGAGATCTTTTTTTTTAATCCGAATTTCTTTCTCGAAATGTCACTTCGTAAAGTTTTTGGCGGTGAGTAGAAGGATAAATAACAAAGAAAATAAATGCGTGAAAAAAAAACGTTTCCTTTATTTATTACCGGTCTATTGTACAGTGGGTTATTGCAATTGGACGTTATAGACGAGATTAATGTATTTATCGCATCGACGTTCAAACGGTAAATCCCGCGTAATGGCAGTCGACGATTTTTGTTTTCTTATCTCGATGCTGGATCGAAGCCGTTATCGGAGGCGATAATTACCGGGAAATTTGTACTTTCTTCGCTTTGTTTATAACGGGCGACTCAGCGGCCAAGTATTGCACGGAAATACCAGACCCGGACTTTCACCGGGTCTAGCTTGTACTACTATATAAATATAGATACATACATACACACACACACACACATATATAAATGAGGATATATATATATATATATATATATATATATATATATATATCGAAGTATGAAGAATGTATATATATATATACACGCAGCATTTTACATTTACAACTTCAGTAACCTAAAAAAATAAATATACCCAATTATCTTTTTAACTATTTTACCCGCGTTGTAGTTCTACATTAGTCGTTCGTCTATTGTGCTGCGAATGAAGCAAACCTCATTTTTTCGTCGCTATTTCTTACTCGCACTGGCAAGATCTCAAGAACGGTTCCTTATTTTTTTAATAGTTTTGGATTTGTGTTTTTTTCAGAATTTGTTACGTTCACATAATTTTCATAATACTCTCGATTTCAAATAAACTTTTATTCACAATTTTGTTTCCTTCTTTTTATTTGAAAATCTACATCTACACTATCTACACTTCTACACTAATATTATAAAGAGGAAAAGTTTGTTTGTATGTTTGTTTGTTTGTAATGAATAGGCTCAAAAACTATTGGACCGATTTTAAAAATTCTTTCACCATTCGAAAGCTACATTATCCACGAGTAACATAGGCTAAATTTTATTTTGGAAAAAAATAGGGTTCCGTAAGATATTTGGGGTTTTCAGACACAAGGTGTAAAAAATCAACCAGAAAAGTTACTTATTTTGCGTACGCTGCCTAAACTATAAAAGATAGGAACATAAAATGTTCTAATTAATTGTAGATCTTATAAATATCTACAAAAAAGTCCGCGATACACTATACCTATCTATGTCGAGTGAGGCACAACAACCATTTTTTTATCTTGAATTTTTTTTGGACTACATGTAAATGTTGCCCTATCACGGGTCGGGACTCCCGACCATCGGTATATTTTGTTACCTGAAAATAATTTAACGTCAAATGTTGTTTATAGAGAAGCTCTACAATAATCGCTTTAGTTATCTATCCTAAAACAACGGGTTGCACTCCGGGACTGCCGGCAGAAGTGAAAACTTCGTATTAATTACATTTAAATATTTTCATCATTAACAACTTTAACATCCACATAAAGACAATCTATGCAGCCTGCGGATAATGACTGCGTCGTCGATGTTAGTGTCGGTGTCTGTGAACTGACCTGGGAATCATTTTTAATTTATAAATACAGTTATTTTGAACAATGACGACGACAAACTTACCAATAAAATTTGGAAATTGATTATAATTCAGGGGAAAAAATGATATTTCAGAAATTCTTTTAGCAAATCGAGACAAAATTTAGGTTAATTATTTAATTTCCGATATCTACTTGTGTCTTTTTACTGTAAACACGTGACTTGGCTCATGCGTCATAAATTTTCTTTTTAATTTCATCGAGCCGTCTCGCCAAGCTGACGTTGTATTTCGCTAAAAGTATTTGAAACTCAACACCGAAGCTCTCGGCGACGTGGAAAATAATAAACGCGAGAAAATAAGTAAAAACGAGACGCGTTCGCTACGGTGGGCGAATTTTTTTTTTTTTTTTTGTCAACGTGCGCCCTCTCCCCGCCTTTCTCGGCGTTAGATCTTTTGGCACACGAGGAGAGGTGGCGTCTTGGAGTCTCGCAAAAAAAAAGTCACACACGCCCTGTCTATGCGGAACGTACACGCCCCGAGCTTTCTCAGAGTTCAATGATGGTTGAATCATCGTCCGGACGAACTGGATGAAATATTATTTCCACGAAAGAACATTGAAAATCGTTCATAAAACTAAAATTGTCAAACGACCTTCGTGCATTAATCAATCCAAACATTGAACAGAACAATAAAATACAACAAAAACAGTGCCATGGAACTAATCCACGAATTAGAAAAGAAAATAATTGAAAAATTAATTTTTGTTATAAGTTTAGACAATATTCGCTAACCCTCTATGGGCCCGTGTAACTTTCAGGTCACATTTTAAAGTATCGATATTTACCAAATAATTCTGGCTTTTTTCTCATGAATTGTTGTTAATTCTGGCTTTTTTCTCATGAAAACCAAATAATTCATGAGAAAAAAGCCAGAATTATTTGGTAAAATATCGATACTCTAAAATGTGACCTGAAAGTTACACGGGCCCATAGAGGGTTAACGAATATTGTCTAAACTTGTAACAAAAATTCAACAATTTTTCAATTATTTTCTCATGAAAAAAGCCAGAATTAACAACAACATTAAAACAAAAATTCGGCCCATAGAGGGTTAAATTGTTTAATATCATTGTTGTCATTGTTACTTAATGATGTTTTGTATTCTTTGATTGCAGGCAAGGGGCCGAGAGCGTGCAGAACAAGAATGCCCACGCAGACAACGGAAAACGATGACATACGAGTGAAAATCGTATATAATGGGTAATAATGGACAACATCGATGATTGCGTGTATATGAAAATTTATACGTATCTCCATATATATTCATTCGGTAACCACGTGCGCCAGCGAAAAACCAATCCGCCCCCCACGTCCGGATGGCACACGTGTTGCGAATCACGATAGCTCCTCGGTGCAAATCGTTCAGGCTTTTCAACGTATATACGCGTATACGTATGGCTCTATGTGTATGGAGGATTCTATACGGCTGCGGTACAAACGCCTAGGAGTTTCATCGTATCGATATCGTCGATGTCGGTCGCTGCAATTGCAAAAGTTTTCCGCCAGAAGAATGACAACAACATAAAAACGTATACACATACTTGGGCAGCAGCGATGGATTCTTTTTTCTCTTAACGATATACAATGGCGCAGCCTTGACAATCCATAAGTTTCATTCCTCGAGTTTCTTCCATATGCTCGATCTCGTCGTACCGTGGGACGGGCTTGGTTTAATCTTTCTCCATCTATAACAAGCGAGTCGACCATCGGGATTCACTTCGATTGATCATTCCTTCAACGTATCGATCGCAGCTTGTTTATTTAACGCGCAATAATATCACCTCGCTGTTTTCAATGTATACGTGTGTTCTCCCTATGATTGGGTATGCAACGGCGCGCGACCATGATTCACGCGTATCGAATGATAAGAGCACGGGGAAATGGGAATTCTTTTTATCGGACAATGTTGACACCCGGCTGCTTTTTTTTTTTTTTACTAAGTTTATTGCGGGCCGTATTATGTTCGAATTGCAATCATTCGCATTATCGTAGTTGGATTATTTTATTTGATAATTGAACGATTGATTGAAAATTGTGTTTAATTATTTATTTCTTGGTTGGTTTGAAATATTTGAATATTTTGGTCTTCGTTGTTGTAAAAAAACCTTGGAACGTGCATATTTTTGAAATTTGTTCGCAAAGTCTGCTCGTATGGTCTAAACAGTTTGTTAATTCGGCAGCGGACGGCTGTTGCTTGAACAACATTGAAATTATATATATTTTTTAACGGAAAATTAAATTTTCAGTTTTCGTTACTAAATTTGGCCAAGTATTCATTCCTATCTAGAAAACATCTAAATAGTCTATTCGATTACTATCTCATACATACTGTTTTCTATAATTTGACCTACATTACTAATCGCTATTAAATCCTCTTTGAAGATCGAACGATATTATGTACATGACTTATAAAACTATTTACTATAATTGAAACAGAAAAATTAAAACATATGTAACTCAATTGCATTAATATCTATCAGACAGAGCAAGTTCCATCAAAATCCATTCATCCAGTATTTTTTTTAATACACTGTAACAAACCGACAAAAATTCTAGCAACTGCTGCTCAATGCCCTTTAACCCTTTGAGCTCTAAGGACGCATATATGCGTCAGCCTATGCGTCTGCGGACCACATAAGCTTGAAAGTACTCAGGTCTCAAAGGGTTAAGGTAGTCCTATTGTTGGGTGGGGGATTAAAATTTCATTCCCGTTTTTTCTCACATTGTAAGTGGACCAAGCGTTAAAGTTCATTAAGAAAAGTTGTTGCAAATCGACTAAAGAACAACATACTCAAAATTCAAATTGATCCTACGGAAAGTTTATTTGTTATATAATAAACAAAATCATGAATTTTTTTTCCATAAGATTTGTTATAAAAACTAATCGAAGCTTCTTTGATGTCATATAAAAATGTGTGCAAAATTTCAACAGGCTTCATCGACCAAATGATCGAAATACACGTTGTATAATGTTGCGATATTTAACACGGGCTCTTATGGGAGATTGCGAAAAGTGACGATTTTCAAGAATAAATATCGTGATTTTTGAGTCGATAAAGTCCCCTAAAATTTTACACACATATACATATGACATCAAAGAACGTTTCTGCAAATTTTCAGTGAAATCCAATGAAAACGCTGTAACGATAGGACTACCTTAACACTAGATTTACCAGACCAGTCATTTTGCCTGGTCGTGCAATTTTTAATTAAAAATTCCTACTGCATGTAACATTTGTTTTCTGAAATGACGTTATGACTTCTGTAGCTGTAAGTAGAAAATATATTTAATGAACTCAATACAACTTTATATATATTTGTAACAAATATATTTAGATAGAAACAGGTATATGCAAATAGCTAGTAAATCTAGTGTTAAACAAACCATAGAGTTCACTTTTCCAAAACTGCATCCACATGCACAGACTTTAAATCTCGAATAATTCGATCATGAATACCGATTGTTTTGTTACACAGTAATATTAACGTTGAAAAATAAAAAAAAAATGATTTTTTTGAAACAGAGAGGTGCAGATCACCTACATCACAGCCGGCATATCGGTGGACACGCTGCGGGAGGAGATGCGAACGATATGCGGTTTTGGTGCAGCGGGACCGGGTTCCGGTCCGGATCAGTTCACGATGAAATGGATCGACGACGAGGGTGATCCTTGCAGAATAGCATCGCAACACGAACTCGACGAGGCGTTAAGACTGTACGAGCTCGAGAAGGACACGGAAATAACGATACACGGTCAGTAGTTCAAAAGCATTTTGTCACGAGACTACGCGGTATATGCCCGTACTTCGTCGAATCAAGTCGTTATTCACGTCTCGAGTATTCCGTTTCATAGCCAACAGCGAGGCTATTTTTTTACTTTGTTGTTTTTTCTTTTTTTTTAATGATTCTTCCTTTTCCGTTGAATCGGCAAAATCGAAACGTGTCTCTAATAATACGGCTCGCGTTGCTTGTTAAAGGTCGCCCGGTAAACACCCGAGTACCACTTGTGCTGTTTCTGACCTATCTCAACGTTTTGCACGTATATGCACTCGACGCTCTCGCGGTGAACTCAGCCAATCTTTTTTATCCCAAATTTCCTCAGTTATTGGCTACTTTCCCAGTTTGATAATAACGCTTGAAAGCGTTTCTCGCGAATTTTTTCATCCGTTTTTTTCTCAACGCATCCGTCACCGAGTTACTTTTTAATTTTTTTAATTTCGACTGAAAAGTGCAATTTGGCTAGACGAAAAGTTTGTCTAGACAGCAAATTCGAGTTGGTGCTGCAACTTTGAACTAGAATTATATTTAATTGTCCAAAATCGAATTACGAGCAAGTGCGTTTTCATGCTGTGACAAAAGTTTACGTTTTGAAACCATTTGTTTGTCTACAATTTTTTGTTTTAATGTAACTTCTCGTTTCCAAGATACATTAAGATTGTAAATATATGTAATTGGAAATACAAAGATAAAAAGGAGAATTGGCAAACCATTTGCATAAAGCAGTTGCCTAGTGCTACTGCAAACTGGAAAACTTTTGAAAGCATCTGAGAAGTTGCCGACAAACAGTGGCCACTTTCAAGGAGAATGCTCCTTATACGAATATATATAACTATACAAATGTACGAAGGAACAGTGGCGCAATAATGCGACATCGACACTGCATCAAAATTTGATGCAGTCTTGGACGCAACGAAAAAAAAATACAACCGCAAGAATTCAAGTATTATTTTTACTTCAAATTAATTCTTCGTGTAATTTTCTACGGCATAGTTTATTATCAAGTAAAGAAATAGTTAATTTTTAAGAATTTAACAAATCCCTCCCATGACAATAACGAGAACAAGAAAATCTTTCATCGCATCGAAATTATTCAACGAGAAATTTAAAATTACCCAAAAAAATATGGAGAAATGTTCATTCGTGTATTTCCCACTAATTGTACCACCGAAAATCATAAACACGATAGCTCTAATATTAAATACGAATCGAGCGAATAATCGATATTTATTATTAATACAAAAATCAATGACCTTCGACGAAGGGTTGATTGAAATTATTCGAATTTTGTTTGACTAGAGAACGCCCTTGGTGGACGAAATTCGTCGCAATAACGTCCGTAAATATACATTTATGTGGACGTTATGGATTTTTTCCACATATGTAATAGCGCTCGTGACGCAAAACGATTTTTCCTCGTATCGCGAGTGAAAATAAAAAGGAAATCCGTTTACAATAATAGCTAGCCGATAAATGCCAGGGGCCAAAGGTCGAACGAGTATATGTGCAGCGAGGTTTTTCACGAGGGCCTCTCGATATGCGACGTAACGTCACACACTAGAGATGGGTGAACTAGAAATCGTCGGAAACATAGACCATTAGGACGTGGAGAACAATCTCGACGCGAACGACATCTGTGTGCCGTACTATCTCTATACATAGTCATATATTTCATCGCTCGATCGTTTCCTCGATAACGAAACACCTAATACAATGTTATCTATATTTGTATAGACGATTTGTTTGTACTACATCGCCATTGTGGCTCGTCTATTGCTCAAGCTCTACAACTTTGCGTTAGTTCAAATATTTTCAATCTACCTCAATTTAACGATATCATTCAAATCCACTCATAATCGATAAGAAAATCACGAATCTTTTATAGACAACAATTCTTCAAGAGTTTTTTTTCCATTTCCATTATGATTGGATATCAAATGTTTCCCTCGTCCTTCAACAATGTTTATTTTCCCTTATCATTCCCTTTTATCGGATTTGTTTTTAACGTTTCCTACTCTCTTTTCTTTGAGTCTTGGTTTAGAATTATCGTTAATATTTTCTGGCACGATTGGAAAAAGTCACTTGCCCTAAACGGTCGAGCCTTTTATTGGATTGAAATGGGACAATCGGTATATGGAGTCGAAATTTGTTCGCGCAGTAACGAGGGATTGTTATTATATCGATGGATATAATAATGTATACAAGCATGTATCTACATATATGGACACCTATCGATGTATATATCTGTATGGAGACACGTTCGATTGTTCACAGAGGATGAACGGGAACGAGAGAGAATCAATTTGCAACTGGCGTACTTTTCACGAGAATCCCAATGAATAAATCCGAAGTCGGTCGTGTGGCAACGACAACTAATTACGCTCCATTACCGCACGATCGTATTACGTTTCGACCAATATGTCTCTGTCTCTCTTTCTCTCTCTGTTCATATGTATATAGATATGTACATAACGAGACGAAGCGACGATCCTGAATCTTTTATAAAGCGACTGAACTCTGAAAACCGCTTAAGAACTTTAAAAATACCATTCTTCTTCCTTGCTGTTATTTCACCCCATCCCCTCCCTTTCCTCCCTTGTACCCCACATCATTCCTCCCCTCATTGAAGAATTTATCTCGTTAATTCTTTATCCAATTTTCGATCGTAGGGCGAATGCCGGCGAACGAACGAAAAAGGAAGTAAAACGAAGAAAATTTCACTACGTCGTTCCAACTTCTCACCTCGAGGATATTCAGATGCGATGTCCTGAAAAGACGATTTCGTCTTTTCTCTCTCTCGGCGTTGCGAATTCTCGAGCCTCTTACTTACCACCCCATCGTCGCAACTCCGAACGTCGTGCCGCGTCGGCTGAGAAGACGCGCTTTCGATAAAAGTGTGCTCGAGGCGAATCGGTGAATCGCAAGAGTGCGAGAGATTCATTGAGAAACGGAAATTTGCAGTTTCCGAGCTTTATCCGGTAGGCGAGGTCGTCAGAAATTTATTCCGTCGGGTATAACGTCATATATATATATATATATATATATATATATATATATATATATATATATATATATATGTGTGTGTGTGTATAAGAAAGAACGCTTTTTCACTGGCACGCTTGCGAACGCCCCGCCTAACCAGGTCGATGTTTTCTCCTCTTATTTTGCCCCGTGAGGATGACTAAGGGGTGAGGGTCTATTTATTTTTTCTACGTTGCGCGAGAGAGATATGACTGTTAAAGTACTGTACAACCGGAACTCGCAGAGTTCACCGATCCGCTATCTTCAGGCCGCTCTTTCACTCGCACGCCGCTCCCCGAAGACGCGACGGAAGTCTCGGTGTGACTATCTCTCTCTCTCTCTCTCTCTCCCGAGACTTTACCTCCCCGTTGTACGAAATTACGTTGCACAAGATAATCCAGCCTCGGTAGTTTCGTCGGAGAGGAGCAATTTACTGAAAACAATGGAGGTCGACTTAGCTGGAGAACGTTGAAAAAAAAAAGAAAACAATTTTAACGCCGCCACAAAATAAATGTCTCGTGATTCGTTGTCGGGAGCTTTTCAGGGAGAGGACAGGTTAATGGAGGTTCAATCTTTTCTCGGCTAACTCGAAATCTCGATTATCGTTATAAAAATATTGTAATATTTATCTCATCGATTATTTTTGTATATTATTATATTCATTTTTATTTTGTAACATTAATTACATTACATTTTGTATAGAACTTAGCACGTTACAATGAGAAATCAAGGGAGAAGAGAACAAAGAAGAAGAAGAAAAAAAAGAATAGAGCAAACGAAGAAACAAAGATACGATAATTTCGCGTCGAGAGAATACTCCGGCGTCAGTTCCACGCGTGTTCATCGACTGCCGATCGCTATCGTCGAACTTCCGGTGACGTTTTCAATCCACCGGAACGACTCGTTCAAGCGCATCATTATTCCTGCTCGCAATAATGACGCTAGTTACAAAATCTATTTCTTGTTTCTTTTTTCGTATCCTTGTTTTTTGTCGTCACAGATCTTCATGATTAGAAGTGCTTCTCGAGGAGTTACTCGAGGTTACCTTATTCTGCATAACGTAGTCAAGGGGTCCTCTCATTTCTCTCTCATCTCATCTTCCTCATTCCCTCTCTCTCTCTCTCTCGTTTTATCTCGTTTTATCTCTCGTCTACTTGGAAGCAATTTCCACGAGACATTCTTTCGCTACGCTAATCGATCGATCTCTCCTCGCTTTTCATAACAATATAGTCATATTTCTCTTGACTCTTGTCAAACAATGCCTCGCCGCAACCCCGGAAAGATATCCATCTCGTAATATGACGCGCTTTCCAACGATTTTTCATCCAGTTTCACACACATTGATTGATTCAATTGAACGCACGTATATATATTTATGTATATATATGGATTGTGTGCAGAGTGGAAGCAATTCTGCGCAGCAAACAGACGAGGCAACGTTTATTGCGCGTTCCCTTCGAGAACGATATTCTTCAGGGTTCTCTCGTTCTCCTTTGTCGTGTACGTTAAGTTTTTCTTACGTTGCAATTTCTACGGAAATTTTGCAAACGGACGAATCCATCGAAAATCAATAAATATTTCAAGAAAAATAACACAATGCGCGATTGTAGTTTTATTTCGCCGTGGGAGTTTGGTCGAGAATTGTATATGAGAATTTTTAAAGGTTTTCAAACAGCCGAAAGAAATATTTGTTGTAAAATAATTTCTATTCTATTTCCGGTGTGAAAAAGAAAATTGAAACATTTGCATGATTTTCTGGCTACAATTTTTCTCGAGAATTTCACAGTACGGTATTTAAAAAATTTCGTACAGTTGGGAGGAATATTTTGTAAAGTATTTATCAATTTTTAAAAATTTTTAGTATCTTTTTTTTAGATGGAGATCTTTGTGTCACATCATTGATCGCATTTGCTCTGTTCTTAGTTACAAAGGAGAACAAGATACTTCCTCACCTACACCGCAAACTCGGGAGTAGCCGCGAATCATCGCTCGATTCTCGACTACGCTCGATAAATAATAAACAACGATAACAATTTGAACGTAGACCAAGAAACGAGTTTTGCGCGCCCACGTATTTTCTCGATTTACGGTACGGGCTCGTCAAGTCGCGCGATTAGCAAGCGAAAAAAGAGAACAATCCTCACTTCGCTCCGAGGAAATCTCGTTATTATGGAAATGAATTATTGTAAAGGAGAGTAGGAGGAGGAGGAGGAGGAGGAGAATAGAAGCAAGAAAAAAAAGAAGAGAAGAAGAAACGTACAAAAAAAAATCCCCGCAAGCGAACGATGCATGTTTGTTCTCCAGTGAAGATCGTAGAGAAGGAAGAAATCGCGTGGAAAGGAGCAGCAGCGACAGTCGTTCGGTTGTTCTCCTTGAATAAGCTCGTCGCGTATCGTCGAGTCTAAGAATCGCGAGAACCAAAATTTCTCGAGGCTTTTTTTAAATTATTCGTTTTCTTCTCTTCCCTTTTTTCGTTCTTTATTTCTGTTAATTATTTTGACACGTGCGCATCGTCGATTTTTCACTCGCTCATCCAGGATGGAAAAGAACTAACGGAGTGTCTACTACAATCCCCTTTGTCGGATCGCAGAGGACGTCATCAGGGAGAGCCAAAAATCTCTTCATCTCCCTCGACTCTCTCTTCCTCTTTTTCCCTCTCTCTCTCTCTCTCCATCTCTCTTCCCCTCGCTTATTCCATCGTAACTCTCGACTTCTCACGTTTTCCGGATATCCAGCGAGCGAACGGAAATCTTCTCTCCCGGATATGCGGTATATGCGACACTTCATATAATATATGCGTTAGACACCTCTTTGCAAACGCGAACCAACTTTTCGACGAGAATATATTCCGCCTCGTAGCTTTGGTTTTTATTTCTTTTTATTATTATTATTATTGTTATTATTATAGTTTTTTGTGCAGAGCGATAAAGAGTTTCCTCGTGCATCTTCGGACTCGTATACAAACATAGCGATACGCCGCATTCTCCAGTCAATAGCGCATACCTAGTGGAACTTCCTTTACGATCCGACGGAAGATATTTCGCGAGAGTATGCGCGCACCCGAAATCCGCGCGAGAGGCAGGCAGGCGATAAAGGGTACTTCGGCTCGCTCTTTACGCTGTCGCGATATTCGTTATACTTTGTAGTTTCCCTTCGACGCTTGTCCGAAATCAAATGGAACGAGAAGAACGAGGATCACACTCGCTTTGCAAGATCGCTTTTTCAAGCTTGCGAGAATCAAATACCGGGCGACGGATTTTTGTTTTTTTGTTTTTTTTTGTAGCGTGGATCGAGTTTCCTGGGGGAAATGTTCGATTGATTTATCGGTTGATAGAGGAACAAAAAATTTCCTTTGCTCGCGAAACAATGCCGGATGAGAGATCGCTCGAACACTCCTCGCTTTGCCACGGTTCGAGCTCTGGAATTTCGCTCGATTCAATTTCGCACGTTTCTCTTGACCGTGACTTTGTTTTTTTTGCTTCTGATTTACCATTGAACTCGATCGAATAAACAAAATTTGGGAATACTCACGAGGACGATATGTTTGTTTGAATAAATTGCGAAATCGTTGATGTCGATGCTTTGACGTATTTTCTTTATTAGCAAAACATTTTTTGGTAGTTAATTTTTGAGGAAATTACTCTGATTTTTAAATAATTTTTTTTACAAGTGTATACAGTCGTTTGATTGAAAATAGTTAATAGTTAAGACAATCTGTAATTGGCTCGGTTAGTAAAACAAAATTCAACAATTTTCCTATAATATACGAAAATATCGTTAAAGAGCAAATTTCAATCAAGATCATGTTTTTGAGGAAAATCATTAGTTTTTGAGGAAATCACTCTGATTTTTAAATAATTTTTGTTTACAAGTGTACATAGTCGTTTGATTGAAAATAGTTAATAGTTAAGACAATCTGTAGTTGGCTCGGTTAGTAAAACAGCATTCAACAATTTTCCTATACGTACGAAAATATCGTTAAGAGTAAATTTCAATCAAGATCCTCCTCAATCAAGATTTTCCTCAAAAACAAGATGTTTTTGAGGAAAATCATTAGTTTTTGACGAAATTACTCTGATTTTTAAATAATTTTTGTTTACAAGTGTACATAGTCGTTTGATTGAAAATAGTTAATAGTTAAGACAATCTGTAGTTGGCTCGGTTAGTAAAACAGCATTCAACAATTTTCCTATATGTACGAAAATATCGTTAAGAGTAAATTTCAATCAAGATCTTGTTTTTGAGGAAAATCATTAGTTTTTGACGAAATTACTCTGATTTTTAAATAATTTTTGTTTACAAGTGTACATAGTCGTTTGATTGAAAATAGTTAATAGTTAAGACAATCTGTAGTTGGCTCGGTTAGTAAAACAAAATTCAACAATTTTCCTATAATATACGAAAATATCGTTAAAGAGCAATTTTCAATCAAGATCATGTTCAAATTAGGGTAAAATATCATCTGAATCGTCCGCCGGAAACTTAATGCAGGATGGAAAAAATGTTTTCCAATGTTTGTTACTAATCGAGCAATCTACCATTGCCACAACTTCTCTACGAATTAAATTCCCAAAAAACTCCTCTCTATCGTCACTAATACGTCGAGAATATTTGTAAAATCCTTCAAAGACTCTTCCCTCGACTATATCAGTCTTCGTTGAAGAAAGAGGCGCGAGCTTGCCAATTGTGTTCACGATTGTAAAAACAGCAACATTGGAATGTCTATACGTGGATAAAATTCCGAAAGTTCGTTAAACCGGATCGTGTATTATTCTCGTCATAACAGAAAAAAAAACGAGCTGTAGCTATTGAGTTACATAATATACGTGTATACGTTTGGTTGGAACGCGAGACGCGAATGAAGCTTGCAAAAAAGTCTTGGCTCTGACCATCCGGTGGCCTATCGGTCTCGTGCTTCTCGAGTAACCGTCTCGAATTGACTTGTATCTATATGCGAAATAGTCAAGAAGATGAAATGTCGCGGCGTTTCTCGGTTTACCCTCGGTCTTGGATTTCCCATCTCCTTGTCACTCACTCTCCCGCTTTCTCTCTCTGCCTCTATCTCCGTCTATTTCCTTCGTGCCCAAAGTGCGAGCACTTGTCTCTGTGAAACACTCACGGAACGTGTAATTAACGCAGTCAGATGCTTTGCCTTTGAGGCTGAGGGAGGAGGCAAGAGGGAAAGGAGGGGGCAACGACGTCGGGCGTTCTGAGGGAAACTCGGGAAACCAACGGTATGACGAGACTCGAGTAGTGTGGGAAATTGAGTTGACTATCGTGATACACGACTAGGGCTAAACAGACGAGATTGCTAACTTAGCGTCCCAGCCAATCCATAATATGTAATATAATTTTCATGCATTGTCTGTGTATCAGACGTTTTACTCGAATTTGATCTGCTAAAAGCTCTCGCTAATTTTCACAATGGTTCTAATTTTGGAAAAATGGAAAATTAGTTATTGTGGTGATGTTCAATGTTTCTGAGAATATTCTAATAAAATAGGATGTAAAATAAAACAATAGAATGTTACAAGATAGAAAAGTAAAAAATTTTGTTCCACTTTTTGGGTTAAACAGTTGTTACGATAAGTACATTTAGCATGTGACATATATTTTGGTTATCTCATAGTTATCAAGATAGGTGTTTGATCTTCAGATTGACAAGTCTTGGAATTTGATAAAAACTTGCCAAACGACCCGAATGGCAGTTTCTTCGTGTTTTTGGAATTATAAAATTTGTCGAAATAGTGACGTATTTCTCGAGGTTTAATCGAAAAGTGATATTTTTAGTATGCGAGAGTAATGTACGTATTTGTATACAGGATGGGACGTTGGAAGTGTTACAAGCTAATGAGAACGTAGAGAAGACTATACATCGATACCAGAGTTTCCCGTCGAGCTTCATCGTGACATGGTAATATCTGGCAAGCTCAAAATTGAACAGCAATAATTATTATTCATTGTCGCGATACATCATACAACAATGGTTATATTATGCGTATAATACTTCGGCGAACGTCGCATGTTGACGTTTGCAAACTTTGAACGAAGTGAATCATCGATACATAATACAAGATGCTGAGGTAACGGCGTTACGAAGATCCTGCAGTTCACGAACGATACGAGAGCTGAAAGCTATCCTTAAGAATGAGAAAGAAAAAGGGAGAGGGAAGGAGAGAGAGGGAGGGAGAGAGAGAGAGAGAGGAAGAGATATCCTCGTCACGTCTCGGATCGCCAAGTATTTTTCCACGCCCCGGGGAAAGAAGCTGAACGAAGGCGGCCGAGAAGCGCGCGCTGCGACCTCCTTCCCAATTTCATCCGGTCGTCCGCGAAGGAAAATTTCGGTGGTTTGAAAACGAACAGAGAGAAAGACAAAGAGGGGAAAGAGAAAGCCACGCAAGTATGAACGGAAGAGGGTGAAGTTGGAGGATTGAAGACATTCCGAGGGTAGTTTTACTGGCAGGGCTCTCCAGAGTGTCCTCGAACAACTTCTACAGTCGAATCCAATTGACGAAGCTATTTAAAACGAGGGATATGGTAGATCGCATGGGACTTCGTTCCTCATGCAATCCTGTCGATACGAAGCATCTTCTAAAAACCCAAAACTGCATCAAGGAATGCACGTACGTGAGTCATATAACCCTTGGACGACCTCTCAAGGCCACAAGTCCATTCTCGAAATAAACGTTCGTCAACGTGTCATAAAAATAAAACGAAAATCTCCCGACGATCGTTGCCAATGATGTAGCGATAAAGTGATAGAGGCGAGTCGATAACTACTCCCTGGCCAATGGAAGGATTGGCTTCTACGTAAAGGCCAACAGCCAGTTACCCCCGTTCGTAGAACGCAGAGAGCGTTGGTGGACGAAATCTCTCACCGAAGGTATAACCCCAGAGCTGCATCCGCACGAATAGCCTAGATTCGAGCTGAGAGAATCGTGCCAAAATACCTGGTGTGGCCCCACCCCACGGTGGCTCACCTCGACTCTGCACGCCGACGTCCGTTTCTACAATAGAGCGCGAGGGAGCGACGGTGCGAAAGCTGGCATGGAAGATGAAAAGAGAAGGGCGAGTAGTAGGTGGAGAAAAAGGGCGCGGAATGGCGAGGCGGAGTGCGAGCATGGTCTCCCTCGCTCTGTCTCCGTGTGGAGGTAACACGTATAACGCGCGAGCATCCCTACGGAAGACAGAGTCTCGGTGCATGTACACCCGGTTGTAGAGCAGGGCCGAGTATATGGTACAGATATACGAGAACCGGATCGTAAGAGTCGTACGAGCCGGAGAACATCCACGTGTACATATATATTTGCTCTCGTGCACGTATATCCCGAGGAAAAGCAGCTACGGAGAGATAGGAACGAGGTATACGTAAACCGAATATCATACGTACACATTGGTAGAATACGCAGGATGGAAACTCGCGTTTGCGCGGTAAACGATGGCGGTAGTTCGCGCCGGGCGCTTACGGCGGCAACGACGACAACGGGCGATGGTGGTGGTGGCGGCGGTGGTAGCGATGGAGGTGGAGGCGGAGCAGCACCAGCAGAGAGTATAACGTTTTCTGGCCGCAGTCGATATCCTAGCACGGTACGTGACACGCCAGTATCCCGCGTTTTAGCCTGGGAGGTGATATAAAAAAAGAAGCGGGCGGGTGAATATCAGAAGAACGGCGAGGGGTGAGAAAGGGAGAAAGGGAGAGAGAGAGTGAGAGAGCGAAAGATCGAGGGGAAAGGACTCTCCTCCGGCAGAGTCCAGTATCGCGAAGAGTGTAAGAGGATCGCCGTCGTGGCGGGAAATAAGGAGAGGCGGTCTCGGAGGAATCGTCCAGAGATTCGAAAGTCCGCATCGCTGGAACGAAACTCGTAGAGGGAAACGAGACCGAGAACCGAAATTCCGCGACGTTTCGTCATTTTCGTGGATACTGATCGGGGCGAAAGTACACTCAAGGTTTGCTCAGAAACGGAACGAACTTGCGAGGGAAACGAAACGAGGCGGAAGGAAAAACAAGGGGTGGAAAAGTAGAGAAAGTTGAAGTAAAGTAAGGCGAGGAAAAGAAAAAAAAAGAGGGAGTACACCGACGAGTACACCCTGGCGGTGACCTGCACCAGGTGAAGTAGAAGCTGCTGGTGCTGGTGCGTTCGGAAGGGTGTTCTGTCTCTCCCTCTTTTGCGAGATCGATCGCGACCCGGCCCGACCACTACTCGCCGGCACACGGGGTGTACCTTTGCTACGTGCAGAGAGAGATAGAGAGTGAGTTGGAGAGAAAGAGGGTGAGTGAGAGAGAGAGCTAGAGAAAGTAAGAGAGAGAGAGAGAGAGTACACGTAGAACGTAGAAGGCTCACGGAGGAGGCGCAAAGAGAACGAAGACCAGCAGCCAGAACAGGCTCGTGACGACGTGCCACGAAGAAGGGAGAGAAGAAGGTGGAGTAAAGGTGGTTAGTTGATGTAACGGTAGTAGGTACCAGGTCGAACAACAGAACGTGCAAAAGTCCATTTGCGTTCTTGGGAATCCTCCCTGAGCTTGGTGGTTCCTCTTGCGTATATCGTTGCAACTCTCTTCCAGTCTTTCTCTCTCTCTCTCTCTCTCTCTCTCTCTCTCTCTCTCTCTCTCTCTCTCTTTCTCTCTCTCTCTTTCTGTCTGTCTCTCTATCTCTCTCTGTATGTCCCTCGAATCGGTACCCTTTTGATCGTTCGGTGGTCGATCCGTTCGAATTGTTTTTCCTTCCGCCCCCTCGGTCTTCGTTTCTCCTGAAAATATTTGAATATTTTCGTGGTACGTAACCGTGAGATTGTGGGCGCGACCAGGCGGTGAAGCGACCGAACGCGCACACATCGAATTGATCCAGGTGAAATGGCGTGGGGCTATTGGAGCGCGACTTCCGTCGGTGACAGGGGTCGTTCACCGAGACGCGAGAAGGACAAGCAAAGCCTTCAGCAACAAACCCAACAGCAACAGCAACAATTGAGCGAGGCACCCTGTGTCGATCCACCATTGCAAAGCTGCTCGGGAGTCCAGCAACAATTGCAGCAAGTTTCGGTCGAATCGGGAAATGTACAATCGGGCGATGAACTTCAATCGTCGTCATCGTCCCAGATTCCCGGTGCAGGTGCGTTCTACTCGTACTCGTTGGCGGCAGCGGCCGCGGCTGCTGCGGCTGCAGCCGCGGGTCGACGAACACCAGCCAACATCGAGGGTGGTCCTTCCTCCACTTCCGGTATAATGCACGTATTACCGAGGGATTTGCATCAACGTCCCGGTACTAGCAATTATCCAACGTCACCGGGTGGTAGCGATTCCGCCGAGTACGAACAACCGACCATCGCTCTTCACAGCGCATACGTACAACAACACGACGACGACTCGCCCTTGGACAGTATGTTGGTTCCACCACCACCCGCACCCTCTCAGTCGACTTCGTCTTTACTAACCTCGGCGAGGATGAAGATGTTTCGAGGTGACGAGCTCGAGGACGATGCGACCGATGCCGAATTCGAGGACGAGGCTGCTGTTGCCGAACTCATTTACGCTTCTAATAGAAACGCAGCTGCGGCTGCTGCCGCCGTTGGACTACCACCGGGTGGTTGTTTGGTTCACGGACCCTGTGGACAAATTCCCGATACTACAGCCTCTATGTCCTCGCTCATCAGCGAACACTACCCGGCTGGATCGCTCGCTACTTATTCCTCGCAAGTCTGGCTCAACGACATCACCTGGGGTAGGTCGTTCAACATGCCCTTGGCCGCAAATGAAGCCATGAACCTGTTCTGTGCGTTTCTTTTGTTCTTTTCACTTTCTTATCTGTTAACCTGGAAAGCGTTTTGTTTCAAACGATTCCGTGTCAAAAATTTCCTGTTTCAAGGTGTAGGTCAATTATTGTCGGTCGACATTGATCAAACGCCCAATATCATGGGAGGTTTGATCTACGTTGTCGCAAAACAATAACGAAGTTCTTTCGTTGATCGTTTATAAGAGGAATATCGAAACTTAATCGAGTGACTTATCGCGTAATTGTTTTAAAAAACTGTATCGAGATTCGAGTTTCCTTTTTCACGCATGTTTGTAATTATTTATCAAGTTTCATTATTATTTGAATATATTTTTTATTTAGAATGAAATTTAGCTCACTACCGGTAGGTTATATCACTCAGTCCTCCAATTCTGACACACAACCCTCGATTTGTGTATTTGTACCGCGTATCGATCGCATAAATATTTTTATCCATCTTGGGACTGAAGATATTGCGCTACAAAGTATGCTCGGAATCCATCATACGGAATGCTGCCCGATGCTTTTTGGCACATAAAATTTTTCCAGGACATTTCGCCATTGAGTATACGGCGATATTTCCGGTACCACACTCTCCGAATACTTAAACGAGAAAACTTTATGTGACCTAGCTTCAAATCGGTTACATAAAAAATTGAAAAAAACAAGGTTTTCGTCGAACGAAATATCAAACAATCCTTTATTACGATATTTTCTTCTTTTATGCTTTAGAAATACTTTACACGCGCATATCCGAAGCTTCCTCTTCGAAACACATTGATAACTGCTTCTTAAGGTAGTTCTATCGTTACAGCGTTTCCGTTAGATTTCACTGACAATTTGCAATTGATAAAAATTACGATATTTATTCTTGAAAATCGTCATTTTTCACAATCTTCCATAAGAATTCGTGCTAAATATCGCAACATTATACAATGAGTATCTCGATTATTTAATCGATGAAATCTGTTGAAATTTTACACACATTTTTATATGACATCAAAGAAACTTCAATTATTTTTCGTAACAAATCTTATGGAAAAAACATTCATGATTTTGTTTATCGCGTAACAAATAAATTTTACGTCGGATTAATTTGAATTTTGAGTATGTTGTTCTTTAGTCGACCTGCAACAACTTTTCTTAATTAACTTAAACGCTCAGCATACTTGGAATGTGAGAAAAAACGGAAATACAATTTTAATCCTCCCCCTATCGATATGACTACCTTAAGGTAGTCCTATCGTTACAGCGTTTCCGTTAGATGTCACTGAAAATTTGTAGAAACGTTCTTTGATGTCATATGTATATGTGTGTAAAATTTCAGTGGCCTTTATCGACTCAAAAATCACGATATTCATTCTTGAAAATCGTCACTTTTCGCAATCTTCCATAACAGCCCGTGTTAAATATCGCAACATTATACAACGAGTATCTCGATCATTTGGTCGATGAAGCCTGTTGAAATTTTGCACACATTTTTATATGACATCAAAGAAGCTTCGATTAGTTTTTATAACAAATCTTATGGAAAAAAAATTCATGATTTTGTTTATTATATAACAAATAAACTTTCCCTAGGATCAATTTGAATTTTGAGTATGTTGTTCTTTACCCGATTTGCAACAACTTTTCTTAATGAACTTTAACGCTTGGCCCACTTCCAATGTGAGAAAAAACTGGAATAAAATTATAATCCCCCACCCAACGATAGGATTACCTTCAATAATTTTTACCCATTCCAAATTTTAGACTTGTATGGAGAAATGGTTTCACAGTCGTGCGAAATGATCGGATCTGGCCGATAGGACGAGGTGGACGACAGGGGTGATATTAGGTTAGCGATAGCTAGCTACGAATAATCAAGATTAGACTCGTGTATAATACACACGCATAGAGAGTTAACAGAACCGAGAAGAGTCAATTATCCTCGATTAGTTCGCGGGGCTTACGTAAGCGACGACGAATAGTGGAACAGAGAGAAAGAGGGTAAGTTCCTTCCGTGTCGACAGTTTGCATTTCCGAACGAATCTCGTTGTCATCCGCGCCTTTCGACGCTCTCGTTCTCTCCGATCAAAAAGCCTCGTGATTGGAGGGTAGAAACGAGAGCGAGACGAGTGATCGCCACGTGTCACTAAGTGCCCCCTAACGCGAGGCGATTAATCACAACAATCTGATTGCGGTGATTAATTGCGGGCGTACGGTGTGTTTCTATACGGGTACACGGGGTTACAATGGAGGGTTGAACGTCTCGGTTCTTCAGACAAATTTTGTTTTTCAAACAAGACAAAATATCTTTCAAGACGTTCCATACGAGACGTAGAGAAACGTGTAAAAGGGCACATTTATTTCCGTTCGTGGGTTCCAACCCTCCTGTAATTCAGTTAATGCCAATTTGAATCCATTTATCTCGAATTTTTCAACCTCCTACCGAGTGAAAAGGAGGAGGGTTGTAGGGTGTTTGAATTGGAATTGATTATGACAGTTTGCTGCTCGTGCTCTTGTACAACGTTCAAGAGGTAAAGGGAAGATCGTAACGTAACCTTGCACGAAAATTATGCAGTATTTTCCGATCGAGGATCCCTCTACCCTCGGTAGTTGTTCGCTGATTTATGAAGCTTTGCATTCATAAATTCTCGATTATTCATCAATCTAGAAACGAAAATATGAATGTCGCAATGAGATCAATCCAACCGCATGCCACGAAGCGTTGTTATTCATAAAAACAACTATCTATTCTCAATCACTATCTGTCAACATCCGAGCTTTTTTCGATTGTATAAATCAATCAACTTTCAAATCAAAGAAAAAACCTCGTCTATAAAATTTGTTTCAAACGTCAAAAACACAACGTCGAAAAGAGTAGAAAAAATTGTTCTAGAAATTGTAAATACGCGAGTTGTAATTAATAGAATAAAAGCTATTTCGCAATATCGCACATTGAGCGATGAATCGATATTTTTAAACTCGTTGTTTCGTCTCTACTTTTTTCCACGATTAGCCAGCGGCGTTGACCCTTGTTCAAAATTGCAATTCGAATTTCCCTTTTCCTAAGTAGTTTCAAATCGATGCTCAGTTTTCCGAGAAATCATAAATAAATTAATACTTCTTGGATCGAAAACCTCTCCGAAAATAAAAAATTTAACTCCACGTCATCCCCGTCCGTTTCGGAACGGTCGATCGTAATATCGAGAGACATTGTAGGAAACGTCGAGCGGCGAAAATAGTGTTTCGATTCCATCTAAAATTAATCAACGATCGATAAATAAGATCCTCGTATAGCGTGTCGACGTTTTAATTATATCGTAAAAAATATTTCGGCGAAAAACAATGCATTCGCTTCGGGTCAACTTTATCCGACCACGACGCCAACTACTGCGACCCTCGCCAACACCGGAACACTTACAAAAGGTCAAGTGGGACTTAATTAGTAAAGCACGAGAGGGAAAATGTTGATCCTACACTTGGCGGAGCGGCTGCAAGGGAGAGAAGAAGGATAGAGAGAGAGAGAGAGTGATAAAGCGAAGAAGAGAAAGAGAGAGACGAGGCGGAAGCAAGAAAAGCGACAATGTGGAAAGTCGAACAGGTGCGGGCGTTTCGCCATGCACGTTTTTATCGATTATTTCGAGCCTCGATCGTTCTCAATCTTTCGCTAGAAATCATCACGGCCCATCGAGCACAAACCGTTCCGGACAATGGAGATCGCATAGCCGAAAAATTGAAAAAAAACGTGAGGAAACAAAGAAACAACGAAAAATTCTAAACTTCTGGAAGTTGAACGAAAAAAAAAAAGAAAGAGGGAATACAATGCTCGAGTACGGAATCGAGGACGCGGAGCTCCCGTACAAAAATAGACTTTTATTCTGGAGCGTAATGAAGTAATTAATCGATTTTTCGATGAGGCAGACTGGAAATTTCTGCAAATAGACGACGTAACGCGATCGGACGAAGCTGCCTTTGAGTTCTTATCGAAGGGTCGTAGAGAATAATAAAATAATAGTACAAAATATAAACGATCTTACGGACAGAATTACAAAATCGTTGGTTCGCGACGTTTCCTTTTTCTCAATCTTCATACTTTCTTTCGTTTCGTTTTACTTGGAAAAGTCAGAGAGTTCGTCAAAATTAGTTTTCGCGGACGGTTCGCGTTGATTACGAGAACTGGTAAACCGAGGACGACGATAATATCCCGTTGGGACGGGAGGGAGGGAGGCAGGAAGGAAGGGTTACGTGCAGTATCGCGGCTCGAAGAGAAACATCGATTTTCCAAAACGGGGTGGTGCACGGAGCTTTTAGTAATATATCGTGACTTCGATAAAGGGTTCAACGGTACAAACACGCCCGCGGTCCATCAACGTTCCCCGTAGTTTGTTCTCTCTCTCTCTCTCTCTCTCTCGATAATCGAGCCGCGCCGAGAAACGTGTACGGAAACACCCCGGTGTTTTACAACCCCGGTCGTGCACGTACCAAGAAAATTCTTTTTTTCGGGTTACTCGGTCGGCGATAAAGAAAAAAACAACGCCTCTTATCAAAAACTCGAGCCGACTCGCTAGATCGTCCGGCCCTTTTGTTTTAATTCACCTTGTATTTCGTTTTTGTTTTTTTTTTCTTGTTTCTCCCTCGCTATCTCGTGGCTCGAATAAGAAATGGCGTGTGAGAACGGAAACCTCCCTGTGCCTGTTTGCGAATGATGAATAACGGAGATTTATCAACCTAATCAGGAAAAAAACGACCTCGCTGTTAGTCGACGGAGACCTCGATCCTCCGAATGACCTTTTTCTTTTTCATTTTTACTTTTTCTTTTTGGTGAAATGGGATTAGTCTCGCACAGCTTTCGCCGCTCGTCGTCTATATCTATAGAAATAGTTTAAATCGAGATAAATCGAGGCCTCGAGGGACCCTTCTAAGTAAAGTTCGTGTCGTACTCAAACATCCATTAGTTTTCTTTAATCCAAGTTTCGCGAACCCGCAACGTCGTTTGTATGATATTAAGGATCGAGTAGGAGAGGCTACGTAAGATCTTGAAGTTTCTGGCGTTGTACGTTCGACGAGAATCGATCACGTTCGATGAGAAAATTAGCGAAATATTCGAAGCGTTTTCGTTTCTTGTATTTCGATGCAAAATTGAAAAGTTAAAGGACACGGATAGGAAGTTTACGGGGGGATACGTATGGAACGAAATTTTGTAAATTTCGAGAGTTGGATCGTACGTGTTGTAGGTAATAGTTTCCAAGTATTAAGGCAACGCCCACGATTTCGCGCTTACGAGTTGGTGCACGAGAGAATTTCGCTCTCGTGGTTTGCCGTATATCGAGTTGGTTACGGATTAGTACTAATGGTACCTAGGATTTAACTTCCTTTCAGTCTCTCTCTCGCAGCCGAGGTCGCAATTAACGTTGTACCCTCTCGTGGTATTTCGCTCCAGGCTTAGTCCGTCGCAATTTTTTTATTTTAATATTTCCTTCATCTAGAAGGAGCGTTAAGATTAAAAAATTTTATAATTACGAAATTTCGATGTAATTTAATTAAAATTCAAAATTTCGCGGAATGGCTAAATTTTCGTTAAAATTAATTGATTAATCGCACGAAAATTCTAATATCTTAGCGAATAATCGAGATTGTCGCGAGTTTAATAAAAACGTATTTAAAATATTCCCTATCGTTTTCGACATCAACAACGAAAAGGTCGTTCTATTTTTTGTTTTAACTATGTTTTATTCTCCTTTTTCTTTTTTTTTTTTATTAGCGTTATTTCAAGATATAACCTTTCGGCTTTTCACGACCCCTCACTTTTCGCTGCACCGCAATTTCCACGTTCCACCCCCGAGTCTCGACCTATACGACCCTCCAACGCGTGCGCGGGCGATTTTATATACCTCAATTTCATCGCGACTCGTACGAGTTTGCAGAAAAATTGTGAAAAATCTTGCGCCGAGTAAATTCCACTCTTTCGATATTCCTGCAGGGTCGAAGGGCGAACGAAACGGTTCATCGATTTCATAATAAAAATACCATTGTTGCTATTAAATAGCAAGGATCTACTTACGACTTTCTTGATTTAAAGGATTTTGCTTGAAAATCCTTAAACAAGACACACTCCACGTATTGAAATTTCTTATCGTACATCGATAAACAGCTATGTACAAATCATAAAGAAAATTGTTCAATTCCATATATAATGAATATCGAGCAAGGATCCTCGAAACGATCAATTTTACTGTAGACTTGACTGTCGAACGCAGCATTACCATTATCAGGCTCCATTAAATTCTATGTCGAGGAAGGGATGAAACCTCGTAAACGCACCAGGCCCTTGCTTCTGTGCCACTGCCTCGTTCGAATGAACGCCCAGAGCACTCGTGCGTGACTATATATATGCTTATACATCTCTCTCTCTCTCTCTCTCTCTCTCTCCCTCTCTCTCTCTTTATATATATATAGAGAGAGATATCTCTCTTTCTATATATATATAATCTATATATATATAAATATCTCTCTCTCTCTCTCTCTCTCTCTCTCTCTCTCTCTCTCTCTCTCTCTCTCTGTCTCTCTCTCTCTCTCTCTCTATATATATATATATATATATACATATATATAGAGAGAGAGAGAGACATATATACGAAAATCACAGAAGCACAGAGCTCGAAGTTCGCCCAACCTATACCAGGAAATATTATCTATATACATGGATGTATATATATATTCATATATGTACCAATAGGAGTATATTATACGAGGGGGAATGAGCAGCGTGCGAGATGCTCGACAGGATGCACCGCCGAACGCGACGGGCCGGCACATATAAGTATATACATGTATAGATAGAGGCATAGACAAAACATGGAGAGAACGGAACCAAGCCCGAATGCAGGTCGACCAGAAAGCATTGTTCCCGTCTCTGTCATCCCCCTTCCTCTCTATCTGCCTCTCTCTCTCTTTCTCTTCCCATCTCTCTCTCCCTCTTTCTCTCTCTGTCGCTCTTGCTCTCCCGATAGATGCAGGATTAGGTCGTCGTTTTCGTTCTAACTCTCGCCATGTCGCTTTTACAACGTAAATACATGTAAACACCAACGTACATGTACGTATCGCGTATATTTCGTCCTAATTTCACAATGACAACGCCACCTTTCTTTCCTTTTCCGTGTTAAACGCTGCTTTTCCGACAGGAAGCTCGTGTCAAGCCCTGGCGACTAAGTATTGCATATATATATATATATATTTATATATGTGGGCTATGTATTTTATGTCACATTGTTATTGCCACCGAGATGCGGAAAAGAGTGAGATAGCCCGAAGCGAAATGCGAGTTTGCTCCACCGGAATTCACGTAACTTTGTTGCGCGCGTGCACGTGTGCAGGAACTTTTACTCTGGCGTTAGGAATATTCGATTGTAGGAAATGTTTGACATATATCCTCTCTATGCGTCTATGTGTATGGTATAGATCGTCGCGACGTAAAAGGATTCGTGTGTATTGGTAGAGGACGAATGCAACGGGGTTCATCGCATTATGCAATATTTGAATTTGCGAAAAATGTGAAAAAGAATTTCCCTCGTCCCATGTGAAAAAACAACTTTGAATATTTGCTTGCATCTTTTTATTCCAAAAATTCTTCGTCCTCTGTGAAAAGCGGTTTTTTTTTTTTTTTTTTTTTTTTTTTTTTTTTTTTTTAGAAAAAAAAACATTTCATTTGCATTTTTCCTTTTCACACGATTTTCGCATACTTTTTAAAGCGTTTCGAGGACTTTGGGATGGACGAGTGTAAAATGTATCGTGGCTAATACAAATTTATCTCGCGCGCGTTAAAAAAATATTCTTAATATTGAAAAATATGTATTTTCGAGAATATTTGGCACTTGCGAAAAGTATATTTGAATTATAATATTTCTTGGCACTTTTATATTCGCGTACATTTTTACATGTATTTCTTATTATCCCTGGCTGGTTTTGGGCATCCGGCCAATCGCAAACGTCTCGTACAGTGTTGTATGAAAAAAATTTGACATTGATTTACAAAGCGATTTTCTTAGAGCGCGATGTTATCGTAAGTACATCACGAGTCTTCCATTTTTTACAATGTTTTATTTCTTTCTGCTACGCACAAAGTAGGTAAACACATTTTTCCAACGATACTAATTACTTCCGTTCTCTCAAAAAGATGGAGATTTAAATAAATAAAGATATTCTATCGGAAATATGAATTATTAGCTCTCGACTCTTATTTTATACTTTCATTAAAAAATATCGCCAGCAGATCATCGCTTTCATTAAAAAAAAAACGCACACTTCTTGAATTCATTGCTGCGGTAAAATAAAAACGTTGATTTTCCTTCTAGGATAAACATGCGAAATGTACATTTCATTTCTCGCGTTTTAGCTCAATTTCTCCAGTGATGGTTATGACGTATGCCGCATTCAGGAGGAAGCGGAAGAGGAGAAGGGAGACGGAGGCCTTTTGAATAATGCGATATTGATTAAATGTTTGGCACGTGCTACTGCACATACATACAAGCATACACATAGGAAATATATATATAATATATATAATTCAGTATGTGCCAAATATTCGATATAAACTGTATTCAGATAAATTTTGCGTGTGTGTGAGTTGAAATAATCGAGCGAGGATGGGCTCTAGAAGTAAGAGAGAGAAATAGAGAGAGAGAGAGAGAGAGAGAGAGGAGTGGGGTGGGGGGAGGGGCGAAGAGAACTTTTCGAGCAAACATTGCAGTCATACTGTTATCTCGGAGAGACGACGAGAGCAGCCAACCACGGTGCTGTAAACGTACTTCGGTGTGAGCAAGCTCGTGGTCTCGCGTCCGCTTAATTACTCTCGCAAATTGAAAACACTCAACTACTCTGAGCCATCTATATTCACGTTAAGTATGTGCAGAAGAGAGAGAAAGAGAGAGAGAGGGGAAGAGAGAGAGAGAGAGAGAGAGAGAGAGAGAGAAAGAGAGCGAGAGAGAGAGAGGGGAAGAGAGAGAGAAAGAGAGGTGAAAAGTGCGAGCAAGCGAGAGATGCTTCAAAGCTCGTCAATATTAACTTGCTCTCTCTCTCTCTCTCTCCCTCTTTCTATGACAAAATCCTAACGAATATCTTAAACGACCTACAAACTGTCGTCGTCACCCATATACGTTACATCTAGCCAAATATCGTGCGAAAGTTACAAAATAAAGTTCATCACTGTCGATGTAAGTCGCTACATCTCCAATAGCGAACTCAAAATTGTTTTTTTCATTTTTGTCAATTCGTATAAATTCGATCGAAAGGTGTCTCAATAATTCAAAAAACGTTCTCGTTTATTCCTGTGCGCAGAACTTCGTCCCAGTTTACAAGAAACCGACTCTATCATTTTTGTAAAGAATTTTTCGAAAGTTTTTTTTTTAACTTTAATTTCTTCGTTATTAATTTATTCTTCGGCGCTACGATTAAGAAAATACTCGAGGTTAAAAGTTGATAAATTTAATAAAATGGGACTTCGACTAAGATGTAGCGCAAAAACCAACTCGACCGGTATACGACGTAATGTCGTATACCGGTCGCTGTCACGGGAAAAACAAAAATTCTCCACAACTTTGACGCTAGTCGAAGCAAAAACTTGGCAACGATTCCAAAGTTATGATTATCATTATTTATACAATATACATAAATTTATATGAAACTCTATATTTATATTTACGCGAGAAACAAGTGTTTCTCTCTACACCCAATCATCTATGCTTTATCACTAAAGTGATATACAGGGTGAATTTCATAAGGTGTAACAGGCTTTATTTTAAGGTAAATGGGAGCATTACAAACAAAAGTTGTAAATATACATTGGGGATATTTTTAATAGTTTATGAGATATAAATGTTTAAAGTTGCACCAATCAGAGCGCGCCGAGAAACGTTGGAGCCGCCTACTCCCGCTCTAGCCGTAGAGATAGCGCAGTGTAAGGCGTTACATTTGGAGTTGCAAAATTCAGAGCAGTCAATTTTATCTACTATATTATTACACAGTCATTTTTATTTCTCGGGCATTGGCTGCTAGGGCGGGGAGTGCGCGGCTTCAAAGCTTCTCGGTGCGCTTGGCAAAATTCAGAGCAGTCAATACCCAAGAAATAAAAATGACTGCGTAATAATATAATAAATAAAATTGACTGCTTTAAATTTCGCAACGTCAAATGTAACGCCCTACACTATGCTATCTCCGCGGCTAAGGCAGGAGTGGGCGGCTCCAACGAGTCTCGGCGCGCTCTAATTGGATCAACATTAAAAATTTTTATCTCGTAAACTATTAAAAATATCCCTAATGTATATTTTCAACTTTTGTTTGTAATGATCCCATTTATCTTAGAACAAAGCCTGGTGCACCTTATGAAATTCACCCTGTATAAGTATATTATAAAAGAATACCGTTTAAGCGTCTGTGTTCTTCTCGGTCGACCCATTTTTTATTTATTTTTTTTTTCGGTTGCGCATCTTGAATCGTGCTTTATCTTTCCGGTCCGCACGAACAAAATTATCTCGGGCTTCTGCGGGCTGGTACCAATAAGAGAGGCGATGCGTCGTAAGGTGTATACATGTATCCATGTATTTCTTTTGTGTGCATATAAAGTCAGCGTACACCACAATTGGATAATACGCATGTATATTTTACAAAGCTACACTATTTTAAACCGAGTCTTCATCTCGTAAGTGAACACACGAAAACATAATTTGCTCGACCTACTTTTTTCCTACTCTCTCTTTCCACGATAGGATACAGTACCCTTTGCTACGTTAGTTTTGCTTCTCCAAAAATATCATACCCGCGACGCTTATCATAATTTCGTTCGTTGAAATAAAACGTCACAAAACTGAATTACACGCTTCCACACGATTATAAATATGTTCACAATACGTGAGTATATCTTGTTGCAATCACTCCTGTTACATTGGAATTATTTATGCGATCGCCAATCCAGACGAACTTTTATTTCCGGTTAAAATTTCGAACTTTATTTTACAAAATAAGTTTTTGTTATGCAATTCTTTGCTTCAAATTGAGATTTCTTCAAAACTATTCAACATTTTTTGATGATCTTTTTTTAGTTTTGTTCAGAAAGACTTTATTGATAATTCTGTGTAGGATTTTTGAGGATATTCGAAATAGAAAAATTTTGGGACCAGTTTAAAGTCGATAAACATTGATTCGAAAAAATGCCCTTTTTCAACGTAACTTTTCGCAGAAACCGTACTCCCCATTTTAACCATTTTTGTTGTGCGTGTATATTAAAGTATTATAAACAATATTCCGAGCCATTTTTCGATATTTTGTTTCAGCATTTTTTGAGATCGCTTTGAAATTTCGTTAAAACTTTTTACCACTTTTTTTACCTTCAAATATATTTTTCTCGGATCTGAATCGTTTTGTCAAAAAATGGCTTGACCCATCCTTTGTTTGGATGTATTTGTTACGTCAAAAAAAATATATGCCACTACGACGAGTAGTTTTCGAGAAAAGGTACACTAACTTAAAAAAAATTATTCATATTTCCACTGCTCAGAATTTCATGAATTTTGAACCACACTTCAAGAAAAACATGTACTGTCAGAAAAACAAATTAAAAAAATGCTTTTTTTGACACTGCAATATGTCGAACTTCCTTAAACAAAATCTTCACACTCCCTCTCACCTCTGTTCTCCCTTCAATATTCCAAATTTGTACATCTCTCTAGTAAAAGTAAAAAAAGAAATGCCAACGCCTCAAGTTACCCTCCGAACTTCAATCACAATTCACGAAATTACCAAACCTAACAAAATCGACGTCCGACAAAAACAAAACAAAAAAATATGCGACGAGCATAAAAACGCACGAAAAGACAAACTAGGTAATCCACAAAAAGACGAAATATGACGTTGCCCGGCGGATCGCGTTATTTACACCTGGCTTCTCGTATCGTTTCCGGTGAGTTGATAAGTCGATAAACTGATAACACAGCTTCGCACGATGTGTCGTCGGGTAGGAGTTAGGGAGGAGGTAAAACGGGCGGAGGAGAAGGAGGAGGAGGAGGAGATTGCGCCTCGGTGGAGGGCAAGGGGGGTAAGCATCGCGGTACGAGCGCGGAGGGTGGTTGGCCTGCGAGTTCGTATACAGCCGACACGTCGATACACGCGTATACTCGTCATCGTCATCGTCGCTGGTCGATGAAAAAAAAACACAAGAATAAAAAAAAAGACGAAGAAAAAAAAATCGCCGTCTATCGCGACAGTCGTCGCACCGGTGAAAGAGATACACGATCGAACATTGTCGGAACGTACACGTTCTCGCGACACTCTACACACGTTCGTACCTCGTTCCCGTATCTTTCTTTGTTGTTTTTTTATTTCGCTTTTTCTTTTATCCCAATAAAAAAAATTTAAAAAAAACGCAAAAAGAAGTCGCGGCGCACTCCCTTGGCCGCTCGCGCGTCGGAGCAAACGTCGCTACGAAAATATCATCACTCACGCGGTTGTACGGACGGTGCGTGGTTCGAATCCAATTGACAATTTTTGTTTTTCCTTCTCGTTTTGTTTTTTTTGTCTTTTCGACATTGTTCTCACGTGTTTTTTTTCTTGTCGATTTCTCGTATTCGCACGCTATTCCTCACGTGTGACCGCGAAGCGTGCGAAAGCAATCTCGCGTGTCCTCGCGGTGGTCACACCTTGAGGTTTGTCCCACGTCGGTGGACACGAAATAACAGCTACGACGTGTAACGATGTAAATTTTAATTCGCGCTTACTATGAACGAATTAATTGCCTTTCAGCGGAATTAAAAGAACAACATCGCGATCGGAAAGAGATTGAAAACGATATTATATCACTATTAACACATGTGTTTGTTTTCTTTCTTTTTTCTTTTGTCTTTATTTTTTTATCAGTGCGTTTCTTTGTGTTTAACGAGTGCGACGGTCAGAACGTAACTGTCTGAGTGCTGGGTGTTTTTAATGAGAGGATGAGTCTCGCTAACGATGATTTTATGACGACGAGAATGATGGCGTTGACGTACGCTTATCCGATGGTCTATCATGGCTTTATAACTGGCAACTTGAACAAACGCCAAGGTCTCTGGCTTGTCAGGTATTTCGATATTAAAGTTTTCGCCTCCATGACCCTCCAATCTATATTCTCGTCTTCTTACTACGCTCGGGAATCCCCGGATTACCACTTTTTCGTGCGTGATTCCATTACGTAATGCGGGACTCTCTGTATTCGATGCACTAACGGATAAAGCTCTGTATATATGTAGATATGTGTGGAGAAAGCTCCGTCCTACTGGATTACACACGAGGCATTCTCTATGAGTCAAAAACTTATTCTCTAAACCTCTCGGATCGTTCCTTTTCTTTCTCACAATATTTGAAATATCGTCGCGTATTCATCTTCGAACTACGTTTTATTTTTACATCCTTCCTTGAAATAAATATAAAAGAAATAAAAAAAAGAATGTTTATTTTCTTGAAAACAAACAGGGTTGATTTCGTTTTTCGATCATAAGAAGCAAAGAAAAAGAATGTAATTCAGAAGAAAGTTACGTTTTAATTTTAATACTTCGTCGAAAAGAATATAAATCAAAGGGAAAAAAGACAAGTTTTTGCAAATAACAATTGCAATCATATAATAGTAAGTAAAAAAATAAAGTAATTCAAAAATGGATGAAAAAAAGCGTTGGGAAAAATTGACGATAAGCAAACTAGTGAATTGTGGAAAATATCTGAGAAGCCTAGTCAAAAGAAAAGCGTGGCTGATTTACCTGAGAACGCCCTGTATACTCGAGCTTATACACATTGTACGAAACTGGGCGAAAAACTCGACCTCATGCCACGTTTCCTCCTTTTTCACTCCCTCTTTCTTCATTTTTTTCATCCCTTCCTTTCTCTATACCCTATTCGAATACGTGTAGCAGCCACACTAGAGGCAAAGAGGAAGGGTATATAACAGACGTGAATTAAACGCGAGAGGAGCTTCTGTGATGCTTCGCCCGCCAAAGATTAAAGGGCGTAGGATAGTGGACAGGCCTGAAGGCCCCAAACCTGCGGTGTATTTACATATACATATATATATATGTTTATACATACTCCGACGTATTCGTTCTTTGTTATTACTGACAAGAAACTTTTTAATAACCGTAGTAGAGTAGCGATCCATTTCAATGTATCGTTGCTCGCGCGTACCTCGTCTCTATTGGAGCTGAAAGGTACATTTTTTTTTTTTTTAATATAACGGATTACTTTTCCTGCTCGGGATAAAATTTCTCCGCATCTGCGGTTTCTGCAGCTGCATATTTCTCGTTCAGCGCGCATACTCGGGATTGCGATTAATCATGGAAACTTTTTGCTTCCTCTTTTTCACCAAAGATCGGAAACTCTATGAGAGTGCACCGAGATATACGTGTATTTTTCGAGTCGAGGCTTTGGAAGTTGAATTAATTTTATAGCAAATCCTCGATATTGCTGTTGATTTGTATCTCGGCAGAGTAAAATGAATATATTTGAAAATGTTTGGGGAAATGTTATGAAAAATTGTGGATTTTGATTCTTTTTTGAATTAATTTTATAGCAAATTCTCGATATCGATGCTGATTTGTGTCCACAGAAGGGTAAGACGAATATATTTGAAAGTTTTTGGGGAAATGTTATGAAAAATTGTAGATTTTGTTCATTTTCGAATTAATTTTATAGCAAATTTTCGATATCGATGCTGATTTGTGTCCCCAGTAAAGTAAAACGAATATATTTGAAAGTTTTTGGGGAAATGTTATGAAAAATTGTAGATTTTGTTCATTTTCGAATTCATTTTATAGCAAATTTTCGATATCGATGCTGATTTGTGTCCCCAGTAAAGTAAAACGAATATATTTGAAAGTTTTTGGGGAAATGTTATGAATAATTGTAGGTTTTGTTCATTTTCGAATTAATTTTATAGCAAATTCTCGATATCGATGCTGATTTGCGTCCCCAGCAGAGTAAAACGAACATATCTGAAAGTTTCTGAGAAAATGTTATGAAAAATCGTAGATTTCGTCAATTTTCTAATGATGTTTTTTTTTCTTTTCGTTCACTCTCTTTTCCTAATATTTATCGAGGTGTAATTTCGTGCAGACAAAATTGCATAACCCGTGAAATACGGGAACAGTTTTCGAGTTCGAATTGACGTCGACGTGATGATAATGAGACCGTAAGAAATATCGTGTTATCGGAACTTTCTCGATTAACGCGACTTATCGGCAACTTTGCCAAAGTGAGAGAGAGAGGGCGAGAGAAAGAGCCGCAGAGGAACGAAAGTAACGTTTTAAGAAGTTTCGTAACTATACGCTACGTGTACAGGTATTATTATTAAACACTATATTCACACAGCAAGGTGACTTTTTGTTCCGCTCCGAACCGCTCGAAGAACACACAAATCCCTACGAAAATATAAACGTATCGGGGTAATTTATTCATCACGAAAAAAAGTCGCTTTCGCAAAGATAAAAACATCACATGACTGAATTACGACGAAAGTTTACCGATATGCAAGTTTCGGTTAATGCGATGTAAGAATAAAAAAATCAAAAACAAGAAAACAAAGAAAAAAGACACATTGGTACCTCAAATCTCGGTCGTCTCGCCCTTAATCGGATATAGTTACTTTATTCCCTCGGGAACGAGACTTGTATAGAGAGAAAGCTTTCTTCGATAATAAAAAGTTCGTTTCAACGGGAGGGCTGCGAAAGAGAGAGAGAGAGAGAGAGAGTGAGTCTTCAACGAGGCATGAGAACGAAAGGAGAAAATGCTATTGGCTTGTTCGAGGGTTGAGGAGGAACTATTATATGGAACACGAAGCAAGGAAAACTCGTACGGAAGAACCTTCCGCGAAATGGTTTATACACAGGGAACTGGAGGATATAGCTCGTCTCTCTCCCTCGTCCAAGAGACCACTGCACACAGTGGCAATAAGCTATAGAAGTTGCGGAAAAGACATTGCGACAAAACTTTGCGCTTGCCACTTTGACCCCCTCCGCGCTTTTGAGCTTTTGATACCGCGCATTTCTGTTGCCACGAGAGATTCAGGACTCTCGCCGCCGTGTCCGACTCGCTGCGACAACAAACTTGGCTGCAATCTCGCTGACATGTCGCTTCGATTTTTTTTCTTTCTTTATTTTTATTTTACGCTTTATTCTTTTAGCGTAGTGTCGCGAAGAGAAAGAACCGGGGTGGAAGATAAATTCTGTACAATCCATCATGTCGACAATTCTTTCGTGACAAACAAATTGTTTTTCTTTTCGCATCTTTGATTAAAGAGGAGGGAGCTCGTCGCAATGAAAAATCGAGAAAATATTTCTTTACGATTGAAAGTAAGACAGTAAGAATTAATGACAGATTTTATTTCACGTTTTTGTGAATTTATGTACAATTTAATTCGATTTTTCGTGTCGTTGGAAAAAAACCGGGAGAGTTTTTTTTGGAATATTGAACTGTAACAAAATTTGTCCCGTCCTGTTTTTTGTCTCTAGACAAACTTTCATCGTTGGAACGATTGGACGAAACCGCGATGTTGTAGGAGCGACGTTCACCGCGCGGTTGTTCATTAGTCACGTACAACGTAACGAATCGCCAACCTGGGAGAGCCAACCCCTATCGACGTTGACCCTCTCGCAGGGGGATGTTGAAAAAATAAAATAAAAAAGGAAACATAAAGATAACAAACGAATACAAATAAAAGCAACGATCGGACACGATCCGAGGTGATCCGAATTCGTTCTCGTCGAACGTCACTCGCGATTGACGAGAATGCGTTTTCTCTTTTCCCCTCGTGTATCTAACGTGCACATGAGGGCAACGTGACGAGGCGACGTAACGTTAAATCCAGCGAAGTAGGACGCTACGTACAACCCTTGTACGTGTAGCTATTCCACTTTAGGTCACACGGCCAGCGAGGGTTCGTTACTATAGCTTGCATGCAGATACTCCAACCCCTTTCTCGTTTCACATAAAATTCTACCCTCGGGCTCTCGACGTATATGTAGATATATTTATATAGATATGGGGCGTCACGATGGAGAATGAATCAAGATTTTACAAAAACGTTTCTTATTTTTTCTTTTATATAAAAATAATTGCTCTACGACGAGGGGAAATATTTAGAAACAAATGATAAAGAAAGAAATATTAAAGTACTATGATTTTTGAAAATGTTGAGAAAAAGATTTATTTCTGTTTAAACGTATCATGGAAAATAATTGCTCAACGACGAGAGGAAATATTTAGAAACAAGTTGATAAAAAAAGAAATATTAAAGTAATATGTTTTTTTTTAAATATTGAGAAAAGGATTTATTTCTGTTTAAACGTATCATGGAAAATAATTGCTCAACGACGAGAGGAAATATTTAGAAACAAATTGATAAAGAAAGAAATATTAAAGTACTATGATTTTTGAAAATGTTGAGAAAAGGATTTATTTCTGTTTAAACGTATCATGGAAAATAATTGTTCAACGACGAGAGGAAATATTTAGAAACAGATTGATAAAGAAAGAAATATTAAAGTACTATGATTTTTGAAAATGTTGAGAAAAGGATTTATTTCTGTTTAAACGTATCGTGGAAAATAATTGCTCAACGACGAGAGGAAATATTTAGAAACAGATTGATAAAGAAAGAAATATTAAAGTACTATGATTTTTGAAAATATTGAGGAAAGGATTTATTTCTGTTTAAACGTATCGTGGAAAATAATTGCTCAACGATGAGAGGAAATATTTAGAAACAAATGGATAAAGAAAGAAATATTAAAGTACTATGATTTTTGAAAATGTTGAGAAAAGGATTTATTTCTGTTTAAACGCATCATGGAAAATGGATTAAAATTGAATAAACGTGTTTCTAACATTTCTGGATGAAAATATTCAGAAAATATTAATTACAAACAATTGTTCGAACAATTTTAGTTTTTTAAAAAGTTGAAACAATTAGATATGCAATATTTAAACTGTCTAAAAAATAATTGGGGATCCTTTTTTTCCAAAAGTTTCATATAATATTTATATTGTCGGACCTGCAACATGCCAAGGTTTTGATCGATTTGTCATGGAGAGTTCCATACATATAGCGGTATGCGCAAGTCAGGCTAACACCCTTCCCCGAGGTTCTTAATCATTGATATTTACCCTTTCGCGTGGTCAGCACCAAGGCGAAATAGAGCGTTGCGACGAGAATTTCCACCTCTGGGATCTTTTACTTATACTCCACCTCCTTAATCTCAACCAAGAATACACACGAGGAGAGTGTGTTCTAATTATAATTAGAACTTGTGTGTTCGCTCACTCCAAATAGCATATCTAATCGTATACTCGTTATCGTTGACTGTTACAGTTTTTCCGAATGTCCCGCCAGCACCAGGAATGCCATGTCAGGGCGAGGATAGTGAGTACACAAAAAATTAAAAAAAAACATGTTTTTGTTTTTCGTTTATTCATGACGACCTATTATTTTTTATTCAATCGAGATTCCCTGCTTGAATTTGAATTGTTTGCATATATTAAACAATGTATTTTACTCTTGTCTTTGCAAATAGACACGTAATCAAGAAGTCTCGTTAATTCTGTACATTCGAAATTTCCATCGTCAAGGGAATTGCATTAATTTAACGACAAATAACGCGCATCGCCGTTTGTACGGGAAGCTCTCCAAATCGGATACGCGAGTAAATTGCTAATTGTATTTGTCGTTGGAATGGAGTTTATCACTGGGGTCTCTCAAACATCTCACCGATAGAGCCGGAATGTTTACATTTTTTGTCGTTGTATTCCGCGTATGCCTGGAGTAGGAAATTCGGCGATGAAATGGTAATTTCGTCCATATCGCGACAGTCGTATGTACACAAATATGGCTATTACATTATGGACGAGTCAGGTAGTGTTGCGAGTATTCTGAAATTTTTATCATGCGGTGTCGTGAGTGTCGGAAATAACGAGATTTTTCAATGTGGGTATAAACGTCGCTTTATCATCACAGAGTGTTTATTGAACGACGAGAGGATGAAAAGAAACCGTTAAAAGAAAACTAATTCTCTTCATTGAAAATGACAAAAAAATTATCTCCAATATTTCTCAATGTTTCACACTCGCATCGTTTGATTTCCAAAAAACAAAAGGGAACATCTACAGACGAGGAGCTCGACGATGGAGGAAACTGTACAGGGTGAATGGTCATATATTTCAAGCCAAACGTTTCAATCGAGTGAGTAACGAGTAAAAAACAAGTCATTATTTATAAGAGAATAAATATTTAGAAATTTTATTAACGTTGGATTTGTTTAATTTTGTTTAACAGCGAGCGTTTTGCGCATTCTGCCAAGATCGAATATGGGGCCTTGGACGACAGGGTTTCAAGTGTATCCAGTGTAAGCTACTCGTTCACAAAAAGTGTCATAAAGTAGTGCGAAAGCCGTGTCTTAGCTTGCAACAACAGCAGCAGCAGTCACAATCCGGAGATCCACAAGCGGCCGACCGAAATGGCGATCAACAACCACCGGATTCACCGCAGTCGAGTCCACCGGTGCATTTGGAAGACGAGGCTGCCGAATCGTTGGCGGTCGAGGAACATTCGCGCAATCGTGAGTTGAATTTTATCTTACGAGCTTGCTCGTACGAACTTTAGTCTGTAATTTGTACAACTTCGCTGTAACCTGTGACCAACGAAAATTGTAATACAACCACAGGCACGTCGAGCGACGATGGCGAGGAGTTGGCACTGGATTCTATGGCCGGAGCTGATGGTACGAGCGAAATGCAGACACAGTATTCTCTCAATGACTTCGAGCTAATCAGGGTTATCGGACGCGGCTCTTACGCGAAGGTGCTAATGGTCGAGCTCAAACGTACCAAGAGAATATACGCTATGAAAGTAATCAAGAAAGCCCTTGTTACCGACGACGAGGACATTGATTGGGTACAAACGGAGAAGCATGTTTTCGAAACCGCCTCGAATCATCCGTTCCTCGTTGGATTACACTCGTGCTTCCAGACACCCTCGCGTTTATTCTTCGTTATCGAATTTGTTCGTGGCGGTGATCTCATGTTTCACATGCAGAGAAAGCATCGTCTCGAGGAGGAACACGCGCGATTTTACGCCGCCGAGATAAGCCTCGCGTTGAACTTTTTACATCAGAAAGGTAAGGCACAGATTTTGTTACTCTTCGCCGAGAGGGAGAGGTATTTGCTAGTTTGTAATTTAAGTTTGTAGTAAATATTTTACAATTTTAGAGACTCGCTACTAAATGTTACGAATTTTCGATATTACAATTTCAACGGTTTTACATTTTTGTTCCATTTCATTCAATCTTTTCGTTTCTGTCGGACGCAACAGGAATTATATATCGTGACTTGAAGCTGGACAACGTTCTACTCGATCACGAGGGCCATGTCAAACTCACGGATTATGGCATGTGCAAAGAGGGCGTAAGGGAGGGTGACACAACGGCGACATTTTGCGGCACACCGAATTACATCGCACCAGAAATATTGCGTGGTGAGGATTATGGCTTTTCCGTGGATTGGTGGGCGCTTGGCGTTCTTCTTTACGAGATGTTGGCCGGGCGAAGTCCCTTCGATATCGCCGGGGCGTCGGAAAATCCTGATCAGAATACCGAGGATTATCTCTTCCAAGTTATTCTGCAAAAAACAATTCGTATACCACGTTCGTTGTCCGTAAAAGCGGCTTCCGTCCTCAAGGGCTTCCTCTGTAAAAATCCTACGGAAAGACTTGGGTGTGGTCGCGGACCATCCGCCTTTCTCGACATTGTTGCGCATCCGTTCTTCAAAGCCATCGATTGGGAAATGGTGAGTACACGCCGCTACCGCACACTACGTTTGTTACCTCGTTACTTCCAAGTTGCGTAACGGTCACAAACATCATATCGTTAAATATTGTTCCATCAGCTTCCCGGTAATCTGATGAAAAAAATGCAACTAAGCTCAATTACTACGTTATCGTTAAATTTGTTTATACGACAATATGGCCGAAATCATTAATTTATTATAGTCGTTTTCGACATTGTAATATTATGTTATTCTAGTATTTTTAGTGCAAAAAACTCGAAAGAAATTTTGTACAAAACGTTGGTGGTTAAGATTTTGTTTTAGTTAATATCGAGACAATCTTATGTTCGTTGGTAATTTTTACAAATGAATTATCGTTAAATCGTGCATACGGGATGAGGGTTGTTGTGTGGTGTTTTTCCAAAGCAAGGTACTTTTTGCTGTTATAGCTGGAGCAAAAGCAGGTCACACCGCCATATAAGCCGCGCTTGGATTCCGATCGGGATTTGGCAAACTTCCCACCCGAGTTCACGGATGAGCCCGTTCATCTGACTCCCGACGATCCGTAAGTCACCAACATTATGTTTTCGCCTGGTCCACCGTCCCCCTCCTCACGTCATATCCACGCTCCGACTCCGCACAGTAATCGATTTTATTAAATATATGCGTAATGCGTCGTTTGTAATAGTTGATGATCGTTTTGTTTTTTAAATTATTTGCAGAAGAGTAATTGACAAAATCGACCAAAGTGAATTCGAGGGTTTCGAATACGTAAATCCTCTGCTAATGTCCCTGGAGGACTGCGTGTGACAAGAGCCGCTGTTTCTTGTACAACAGCAACGACAAGAAGAATATCAACGAAGACAGCAGTGTTACATATACGAGTTACAGGACAAACTTGCGACGCTCCGATTCGATCCGTTTCACAATTTTAGCTCAAATGGCCATAGTCAGCAAAATAATGTTCTCACGATGAGAACATTTTCGGAAGAAAATGAGAACGACAATAATTACAACGAGTATCGTCTATCACCACCATTCCCGTTTCGATACGGAAGTACAACGGTCGACTCGCGTTCTCTCAGTATAACAGACGTTACTTACGACACCGGAAACAACAACACCACAGTTTATAATTCCGACGACAATGACTATGATGACATTGAGGATGAGAATCCTCGCAAGGGACTTCTCAAACAGATGTTCTGCCTTCCGTTAAATTAAGCTAAGCCATTTCGCCTGGCCCCTGCTTGTACCAATTCCAATAATTGTGTTTTTTTTTAATTTTGTAAAAATGCAGGTGATTTGAGGCCTATCTTACGATCGAGTTTTTGTTTTTGTTCTCGAAACACTTCATACAGGTGAGTGTGTACCAAGTAATAGAAAGAAATATTTAATTTATTAAACAAACTAAATACGATTACGTAACAAGCTTTTTTTCATTCCTGCTTCATTCATTGGTGCGACGGTCAACCGTATTGTTGGGTCTCATTGGCCCCTGAATAACTTGAGTATCGTTAGTACGACAAGGTGAATAGGTACCTGACTGCGCTCGACTTTATCCTGCATATGAATTATCATTCCATTACACCTTGTCCATTATATACATTTCGTGGCATAAAAGCTTTAGAATTAATGACAACAGGTCTGAACTGTATGCGGAACTTTATTCATAAAGGAGAATAACGTTATTGATGCTCCACGAAACATGATAGTATATTACTCAGAGAATTATCCCAAACTATATTAACAAATTAAAACGAAAAACATACATACAAACAAACCGATCGTATTATAAATGCATCGAGATGGAAATTCCGAGGAATATCTAGGCGTGATTTATCGTAAGATCATTTTTATTTTTATTTTCTAACCCGCATTCACGCAAACAGTATTTAGACTCGTATAGAATTTTCCGTTATTATTATACATCATTGAATATGGAGGAACGCGTATTACAATATAAATATTGTACGACTTCAATTAAAAGAGAAAAAAGATAAAGATAAAAGGAAACATGTTGGCGGTTGCCTTCGATTAGATAAACAAAAAGTTTCTGAAAATTTTCGCTTTGGTGATACGTTATAATAATGAAAATTACTAAGTTGTGAGCCTGAGTATATTTGTGTACGAATGAAGAATGAATTCGAGACTGTAGTTATATTGTAATATACAACAACAACAAAAAAAACATATAGTTGATATTATGATGAATTAAAACAAAAATTATAGTGTAACACAATGTGTGACACGCATAACTGCGAAAATTCATTCGATTGACGACGAAAATAGAGGATTCTCTAGGCTGGCGTTTATAGGTGATTGTTTATAGAGCGTATTCGATCTTGAGCCTTGTACAACCATATTAAATAGTAATAACGACGTCTTGAACTTGCCAAATTTTGGCAACCCTACCAAAGCTTCCGATGTAACGAGAGAGAAAGAAAAAATTGTTTAAACAATCAAATGACAATTCACGCGGTTCAGTGCTATTCGCATAAATACTATCACATACGAACAAGGAAATCGATATTATCATTCAATATATATGATTGCTGAAACGAAGACTTAGAAATATTCGAATTCGAGATAAATACAACGAGAGTGAGCGTCCCTTATTAATGGTTCTTTGTCATATACAATGCCGGGCAGTTCGGAACAATAAACAAACACATTTTTATTATGCCGATACAAATAAACTTGGTGCGACGAAGGTCAATCATCGATTTGAAAAAAAGAACAAATAAATAAACAAAAAAACATAAGATTATAAAACAGAATAATTGCATGTCAACGTTATTCATTATGAGATGTAAAGAACAAAAAAAACGCTTACTAGGATTTGTCGCGTAGTTGAATTATGGATTAGATTATTATTAATATATTCCAAAAAGGCCTCGTTATTACCGATTTACGATTATGTACTTGGAATTGTATCAAAACGTTACTATATGCGTCACCGTTAGTAGTATTTTTATAAAGTCTAACTTATGTTTCAATCAGGATTATCGATCATTATAGAGTGAATCTTCGTTGATGGAATGAATCCACAGTGATCACATTCTACATGTTGTAACCGTTTACACTATGAAAAAAATGATGAAGCAAAAAAAAAAAAGAAAGAATACACAATACAATGCATTTGTTCCTTGAAGCAGTCAAAAGGAGTTGAGAAAGAGAAGAAAAGAAAAAAAAACAACTACGATGAAGTAAATTAGTTACATACAATCTGTAAATAAACAAACAAAAATATACAGTTTAAGAAGTCATAGAAAAGTTATAAATATGATCGCCTCGAATCGCGATAAAACGTTAAAGAAAATATTTGTCGTAGGATATATTTTAAAACATAAAAAGTATTAAAGATGTCGGAACATTAAGTGACTCAAAAAGCTATGAAAAAAGAAGATAAACAAACGAATAGGCTCAACCATTTATAATAATGAAAAAAAAAATATATATATATATACACCTTATATATGTATGTAAATATGGAGTAAAAAATTAAGGCCAAGATTCCGTGTATTAACAAGCAAGATTCTAAAAAAAAATTAAAAAATATACCATTCACGAGAGGCACAGTTTTACTCGCAATGGCCTGATATTTCGTAAAGGAATTTTAATATCTATCTACCGCCCTAAAATATCTACTTTAATACATAATACCGATGAAAAGTAAGTCGATCGAGTGAATCCAATTGTGGTGGACTGTTAGATCGATGGAATAAATTTAGGAACAATCCTTAAAATGCGAGTGCGATGGAAGGACGCTCTCTAAAAGTTTACAAATATTAAAAATCCATATAACTATAGTCAGAGAATTTATTTGCCACCGCATCTAGCCCAAATCATTTTCGTACAGGATATCCATAATTAACGATGGAAATAAACATTATACGATACATGCGTGACGCATAAAACGATTATCGTTGCGAGATACGTTGATTTTATAATATGTAATTGATAAATGATGGCGAGAACGTTTTCCATATACGTTATAGAGTCAATGAATAACATGACACAAGAGTTTGATGCATTTTTTTTTATATGATTTAATGTTTGATTTATCAAACGATGTATTGTTTTATATAACACGCCTCAGAAATGAATATTTACGTTACAGAGAAATAAACAATTTAGCATAATGGAACTATTCGACAGCTCGATGGTTCACATTACTCCAATGACCTGTCCAAAACACATCACTATGAAAACAGACGTTTCGTATGAGTCGCTAATGGGGCTTATGATCCAAATTATCCCGAGACACTCGATCGTCCATATTATCTGACCATGACAGTCCGAATCCCATATTGTCACAACGAGACGCTTGATAATCCATGTCTTCCTATCGTTCTCCCCACTCCCAGCCCAGCGATCCGAATGACAGCGCGCGTACACATTGGTATGGTTTTAATCCATGTTATTCATGGGTTCGGTCACGTATCAGTTTTCATATATGACAATTATTAACATTTGTAGAATATTCATAATATTTCAGGTTTTCAAAGATTTTCCATCGGAATTGAATGCTCTTCTTTCGTTATTTTATAAATCTTTTTTACACATGACATCTCCAACAAATTTGAATTTGTCTTCGTATTTACAATAACTTTTGTTACATTTTTCAATTAGATATTTATCATTCATTGCAACAAACTTCTTCGGGCTTTCAGTTTTTGGAAATTCGTCAGTCACAGACACAATTGAAGTTTCCCATTTTTTCATGTTTTGATAGAAACTTTGCGAGACCCACGAAAAACTAGGTAAGTATATTCGTAAGCTATAGGAAATTAAAGATTGCGCGATAACTGTGTGAAGTTAGCTCAGAAGTATCTTTATACCATCAGTACCTGTCTGAAGTTTGCAGCACAGCCTGGTGGCTCCCTCTGTTGACACTATGTTATAACCCGCGGTGCGCGTTCAAAAACTTTTATACACTTTACTTATCTCTTAGTCTTGCCACGCTTTCATAATCCGCGTTGCGCATTCAAATGTTTTCACATTTCACTGGAGACTTCGTTGATAAATAGACGTCAAAATGGCTAATAAAACGCACAAATCATATTTGTACATGTCCAAATCGCTGTATAAATATTATCCATTATTCCCAGTAGAAAATACTTGACCAACGAGTAAGTTTCTTTGCCACATTAACGATATAAAAGAAGCGAGTACATACAGCACATATAATGCACATTCAGCTGTTAAAGATTTCAACATTTTGAGGTTTTGTTGTGACTCCCAAACAAGTAGAAGTCTTCATTGAATCATTGTCCTCTTTCTTCAGCTCGATGGATGTCTTTCAAGAAAAGTTTATCTCAGCAAACGACTAATAACATCAGCTCGTTAAAACGATAAACTCGACGCACCAATTCATAACCACAATCTCATAAATATAGCATTTACGAGTAACCGTATAATTGTTAACCACTGAAATTCGATGTACACACGTGGCGCCATGATTAATGAAGCCGTTCATGGACACACCGGAGGTTAAGCAACATTGATACTCTGCCAAATCTTGATGGCAATAAAGTAAAAAGCAAGAGTGTGTGTGGCATATTCGTACAGTGCAAGAACAAGAAGAATGACGAGTAGAAAGAGAGACCGATTGTCCGGCGTTCGGAACTCCGACTGGTGCGTTGGGTGGGAGTCGTGAGAGAACCGAAAGACTCGAGTTCTCTACTCAGTCTGTCCGCGGCCGTCCGTCAAGCCGACTTCGTCAGAAAGTCGTGTACGGTGTTTGTACCATAACTCTGGCACGACACATGTTGCCGACCGCGCATAAACCGAAACCCTTACGAGAGTTCATTATCACCGACAAATATATATTTAAATATTTCACGACGTACCGTTGAATTATAATTTACGTTTAATTTATTATTTTCGTTTTCTTTTCATTCAGACGACCGGAGGAGAGTTTCGACTACCGGTAAATGGATAGTTAACGCAAAGTGACGTGCATCAGTGGCGTATAGTGTCAAAAGTGTTCCAGATAATACAAGATGAAACGTGTTAACACGTGGAGTTTTCACGTTCTACTGGGCCTTTTCGTTCTTCAGGAAATTAATTGGCCCAATTGGAATATCGAGGCGTTCAATGTCGAAACAAGGCACTACACCAGTTATCACAAGGAACAGAGCAGTATGTTTGGTTTCTCGGTGGCGGAATATCGCGACAGGAACAAACGAGGCTGGTGAGTTCGCAGATGCGATTACACTTTTTTTCTTTCTGTTAAGATTAAAGACAAAACAAAAACGTTCATTCGGGGCATATATATGTATGTATGTGTGTGTAGAACAGCGCGATGACACGAGGGAGATAGCACCGCTTGAAGTCTTCTGAATTGCAAACGCAACGGTGGTTAACGATTCATTGAACAAATCAAACAATATAAAGAAAGAACGTATGATTGAAATATTTATTCTCGTTATCGTACCGTTCTTCATTTATCCGGAGGCCAAGTGTGGAACAAAGTTATTCTTTTTTTCTTTTCAAGAGTAAAATTCTGTAATCAATTTATTTGTATTGGTTAAAACTTGGTATTTATCTTTTTTTTATTGGGAAAAATTGTGCCTTTCCTTCTTTTGCTTAATTATCAAACTATGTTGTGCAAGACTTTTTAATAGTTAGTTTTTTTCTTTTCAAGAGTAAAACTCTGCAATCAATTTATTTGTATTGGTTAAATCTTGGTATTTATCTTTTTTTTATTGGCAACAATTGTGCCTTTCCTTCTTTTTGCTTAATTATCAAACTATGTTGTGCAAGACTTTTTAATAGTTAAAATTTGCCGTTTGATTTTTTGATTTTAATGAATATGATTCTGTTTTTAATTATTCTTAATTACTAAAGTTGTGTATTCTATTTTTTTTATTATAAAATTGTACATTCTGTTTTTTTATATTTAGGACTTGAAAATGTAGGCTAGTTTGCGGTGAATTAAGAAATTCTTCGATGATACGGTCAACGATTGAAATATCGATGAACGAGGAGATAATTGGAGTCATTGGCTTTCCCTATGATCCGAGTATTCCACAAATTTATCAATCGAGCGAACTAAGCTCACGCGTTACATATAACTCGATGATACGATGGGTACGTGACTCACAAGTCTGGAAAGGTGCAGAAAACGCATTCGGTCACGAATTCGTTGAAATTTCTTCGTGATTCTGGGCTCGAGTCGATTCGACGAAATTCAATTGGCGATGACGACGCCGAAGTAAAACGTACGACACGGTCATACATTCTACTCGGGATTATCGCGAGAGCGCGCCTACGCAAGCGCGAAACCCTAACTATACAAAAATCGAGGTGTTCGATTTCGTAAGCGTTCTCGTTATATCGCAACACTTTTATTATAGAAAATTGGAACATCGTGTCGGAGAGCACGGTTGACATCGACTTTACACGCATTTGCTCTAATTGCAAACACGCGCTTGTGACTCATAGGTCGATTTACTTCCGTATCGTCGAACAGAAATATGCACGAATGAATTTGATTAGCTTGAGCGCATTTTCATTCGTGGCGAGAAAAGAAAAGATTGTAATTAATAAATGAAACTTTAATCGTGATAAAAATATAAGAACGTGATGTATTAATTAAAAAAAAGGGCGGATCGTCCCGGAGGGAACAGGAAAAGCAAAAATCAATTATTCTCCGGTGTCCCAAATTATTTTTATTGTAATCAACGAAACGAATTAAGGAAGAGTAAAATAATGATTTTCGTTCCAACGAGAAAATATGTATAAGTACTCGTTGATTATCGGTGTAGGAAAGGAAGAACGTTTAGGTCGCGCCTTCGCGACGTTTTCAACGCGTATAAACCCCCATGGAACGTTGTTCTATTATTCGTTCCACCTTGTAGAAACTTTATGAGCCTCGTTCCCATTAATCTCAGCGTCGTCCCTCGCGCTCTTTCTCACAGGCCGAAAAAGCGCTCCAACCGGGATTTATAAACCCTCTTGGTTCGTACAACCTCCGGCATTAATTCACCAAAAATAGAAGCGAAACTAACCGAGGTTATTTATAATCGAAGATCGTATTTCGCGGAATATTCTAAAATTTTAACGATACGCTTTATCTTTTATACACCATGCGACGTGGGTGTTAACTCTTTTTTAGAGTTTTTGTATTTCATATTTCGATTGGAAAACTCTGTTCCACATGTAAATATATCTCATTTACAGATTAATGCGTGTGTTAACGATAACAAGACAAACGATATTAATCACGATTTAAAAATATTTCACAAAAAATGTAAACAAAGTTAGAAGTAATTTGATAAACAATAATTCTCCGATAAATATTTCTAAAAACGACGTGATACATTTTTACAAAAGTAGCACAGTGCTAAAATGTTCACAATTCTCAATTTTTGTTTTTAAATATCAAGTTTTCAATTCTCAAAATCGCGCGGTAAAGATTTACCAGCGAAATGAATTATTTATTCTATTTGCTTTCTTTTATTTCACTTCTACCAAATATATTTATGTAGCGACGATTGATTATATTTTCGTATGAAAATTATTCTCACGGTGGTAAAACAAAATGATTCGTTTTACAAACAACGTGAAATGTCCGGAGAGTACGAGAAGTTCTGGTTCGGGTAGTGCACACAGGATGTTAGGTCATTTCTCAATATACCGAGAGAGAGAGAGAGAGAGAGAGAAACGAAACTTATACAGCATCACAGTCTGCAGAGCTTTCATGACGAGATCGTTAACGCGCGAACGTCAGGTTCAACGTGGGTAGCTCGTCATTTCGCGTCGCTCCGATTACCATTTCTATCTCTCTCTCTCTCTCTCTCCCTCATGATCTCTCCACCAATCTTTATGATCCCTCTTAAACGATATACCTGCACAATGTTCACCCGAGCGTGTGGTCGAATATGAGTGGTCGGACGATAGAGAAACTGAAACAAGAGGTTCGTAATCGAAAACGAGGCCGATATAAGTACGAGCAATATTACTGTCATCTCTACAATTCTCGATCACTCGAGACGACTTTTTCTTCAACGAAACATACGACTCATTTTATATTATACATTATTATTATTATTATTACTTTGATTTAATCGTTTAATTTATATCGTACGTTTGCTTTCATTTTTGATGAATGAATTTTTATTAGTTTCTTTAGAAATTCGTGTGGGAATAAAATGAAAAGTTTGTATGAAATAAAGCTAGAAAATGGCAATGATATAAGAAACACTGGGACGCGAGAAGATCGTAGCTACAACATTGTGTTTCTCTCATTTGTCTCTTATGCGAATGGGAGACAATAATAATTTATATTATAAAATATTATTATTATTATTATTCAAATTACAATTTATATTATAAACTATTATTATTACTATTACTTAGATTTAATCGTTTAATTTATATCGTACGTTTGTTTTCATTTTTGATGAATCAATTTTTATAAGTTTCTTTAGAAATTCGTGTGGGAATAAAATGAAAACTTTGTATGAAAGAAAGCTGGAAAACGGCAGTGATATAAGAAACACTCGGACGTGAGAAGATCGTAGCTACAATATCGTGTTTCTCTCATTTGTCTCCCATGTTAATGTCGAGTTTGAAAGGAAACTAATGCGTGCGGATAAAGCCTTGAGTCGTATCGTAAGGAATGGAGTCGATTCCTCGAAGATCGTAGAAATACGCAATTTATTCACTCGCTAAGTAACGCTCTATAATTCAAGATTGCAAGGATAAATGATTGGTGGTGTTATAGAATGTTTAGAACTAGTGAAAATGAGGAAAATTGTCTTTCCTGGATAACGAAACATGCGAGATCCGGACGGGATCGTTAAGATATCGCCAATCCTATTTAGTCCAGATGCAAATATCGCTTTATGCATCGGTTGGTCAATAGGTCGGTACTAGTTGTTGATCCTTTAGTGTACGTGACTGCAGTTGCGTGCGCCATTATAGATAGTTGGCGTTCTCGCATCTCAATGCTATAACGGATAGTCGCCGCGGACACGTAGGGCTCAACTTTTCTCTTATACATACATATATATGGACTAACGAGATAAAGTGGGGCAATATGGACCACGTTAATAATTTTCTTATTTCGTAAAACGGCATTTTATAAACGAGTTGTTTTTTTTTTAAACTGATACAATTTATAACGTCCTAGAGATAAAACATTTCTTTATTTCAAGTAGCAATAATCAATTTTACTCAGATCGATTTTTTTAATGTAAATACGATATTCGAAGAGTATTATTAAAAAACAATACTAGTGATTGAAAATATGCGAAAAGGGTCCTGGAGATAAAACATTTCTTTATTTCGAGTGGAAATTAATTTTACTCGGATCAATTTTTTATTTAAATATGATATTCGAAAAGTATTATTAAAAAAGAAAATAGTATTGATTGAACAGATACGAAAAACTAATTTTACTTGACTCTTTCGAATGCACACTCTTAAATAACACGCGATTTTTTCCCAAATAATCTATTTTCTAAAAAATTTCTCTGCTCAATTTTTACCCCTGGTCCATATTCCCCCACATTACACTATTTAATCACAATTATCATATATTTCGAATTACAGCTTTAGAACGAAGACTATTGCGTGTTCTACACGATCCAGCGACGGCGAGCTCGATATAAATGTAGTACTAGTAGCCGCGTATCGAATATACGTAGACAGAAGACATTCGAGCGATAAGAGCGCGATGAAGCGCGACGTGCAAACATTCGATGAAATTCGCGGCGATGACGCTTCGACAGGCTGCTTTTTGGAATTATCAACCTGACAATGGAGCGAACCTGCGACGATTCTAAGTCTTCGTTACCAAACGCAGGAATTATTAATTCAGGCGTAACCGTCTGCTTCATTGCGGATACGCATGAAAGCCGCACACGGATGTGCGAAAACGGTACTTTCGCGTCAATAATATACATAGTGAATTGCCCAGAGTGAAAATGTATGCATTCACCGAGCGCGACAAAGCAAAACACTCACCGTCCATGCATTTCCGCAGAAACGATGCTAATCTGATATAATTCTGGGTGATTCGTCGACGCGAGAATATACAATAAACTCGCGCGTTTTGTATATCTACCTATCCTATATGTATCTATATATAAGTGTGGCTTAAAACGAGGAGAATGAGGTGTGCGAGTGTTCAATTACGCATTTACAGCGAGACGAGATCGCAACACTTGGTAGAGAAATTTTCCTTGAGACAAATTTGCAGTTTATCTTTCACATGCCGTGTATTATTCCCGCGATAAGAGCGGCAGATGTATCGTGCGTATAGTTTAATACGTATGGGACGTTCCGTGTCAAATCGCCCATTGTTATTTCAAAACTTTTCAAATATTTTGTTTCATACTTTGTCACTGGAGAAATATTTGTATTTCAAATTGAAAATATCTTTGTGTTAATTTACAAACTATTCGACTATTTCTTCAATTACAATTTTATTTTTTATTGTTATTAAATAGAGTTTGTGAAAAATATATTTTGAATACGAAGATAGTGGTAACCGAATTTGTTTACGTTATTTGAAAACAACGAATTTCTAGGTCGTTTGTACGACGCGTTTTAAACGTAAATTTGGTTGAATTTTTGAAAATGTATTCATATCTTATAAAAAGAAAATTATTTCTACAAATTAAATTTCAAATATTATCGTAATTTAGGAAACACGAATAAATCTTTTCGGCAATTTTACGAGAAGAAATTGTTTCACTGACACAGAACGTCCCATGCATATTGTACCTGTTCGTTGCTAGAAATTCTATTTCCCTGGCATATCGAATGTCGTGCCATTACTCGACGTCTCCGGGAGATCAATTTCGTGCTGTATCCCACGAAAAACAAAAAGAAAATTCTCCCGGAACGAAATAATAAATTTAAACAACGGATCATCGAACGGTCCAGCGAATGCCCGAAGCGACGAAGAAGTAAAAACATTGGAAGAAGAAGTACAAGCATCGTTTCTCAGTCGGTCGTTCGAAAATCGTGTTCAGCGAGCGCAACGCCTCGCGACGATTCAAGCCCGAAGGAATTCAACATCCTCGACGTTTCCGGTGGCCGATTGAATTCTAAGCGTACGTCTATATCTGTGTACGTCCGCCCGCCTCGTCGAATCGAAGTAAAACTCTCCTCGGTAGCCCGTCGACTTGCATGGAAGTCACGATCACTTTCGGTCGACTCTCCCGGCTCGTCGCATTTTCAACACGGACACGCGTATGCGCATAGTAACCCAGCTATAAAAATCCCCCTTCACACAATTTTCACCTTCTAAAAATCTACGAGGTCGTTGCGCCATGTCGAATCATAGCGCAAACTTAAACGGGATTGTCTGATATTACGGAACGCACACGCATTGGGGCGTATATCGTGTGTCGTGGCCGCTAACAAATCCCCCAGAAAATAATCATTAAGCCTCGTTGACAATCTAGCAAAAGTCTTATCTATATAAATCGTACAAAAGCGTGACACGTGCGTGTGCACTTTGTAAAATTACAGAACGCCCTTTGGCAAGAGAGCGCCTCGGCCACTCCGCTAAATCACACGAGTCCCAAAAACGTCGAGACCAAAATAATCTTTTATCTCTCGCAATTCGCGGCTATTTTTTCTATTATCTTTTTTTTTAGCAAACAAATAAAAAAGAAAGAAGTCCCTGCGATATTCGAATGAATTCGCGGAATTCTTCCAACCGCTTCCCGTCCTTTCTTCCTGTCGCACCTCATGCGGAGCCACCACATTTTTTTTGTTCTTCTACTTTTATTTCCCATTCGTATAAATATTGTAATATCTTATTCGAATCACGTACGCTCGAACGAGAATCGCTCACGTCCGCGTGTACGAGGATATACCGAGATGGAACGAAATTCTGGATAATTGTGCGGCATTCGTGCACAAATTTTCGCGAGGATATGGAGGATGATTGTAAACTCGAAATATACACAAACATATTTATATATCTATGTATGTGTAGTCTGATCGTGTTCGTTATAATACGCAAGAGTGCGATAGGTGGAGGCGCAGCTGGTGAAGCCGCACGCGCGATAAAAGGCCCCGGCAATCGGCCCGTGGATGGAGGCGAGAACCCGCGAATGGAGCGTGTACGAGAAGGCGAAAGAACGAAAGGTTGAAGAAAAAGGACGAAGAAGAAGAAAAAAAAAACGACGACGATGAAAATAAAAGGAGCGCGAGCGAAAGGAAGGAAAGGTAATGAGGATGAGGATCGCGTGAGGCACGTGCCCGAAGCTCTCCCTGACAGCCTCCGTCATTATCCGGAAGAGGCCCAACTGCCCCCGGGTTTATACGTATATATGTGAACGCCACTCTACTCTCTGCACCTTCGCTTCTCAACAGCGTGTCCAATATGTTATATATACGTATCTACGATGAAAGAACGTCGGAAGTACGCAAACGTGATGCGCGTTTACGCTAACATCGAGTCACCCACGTTATATATCTCGCGGGCTTTTACCTCTCGTCATCCAGAGGCCTCGACGAGTGTCTCGTTAAAATCTCCGACGACGTATATCGCGTCCTCTCACAAATGGCAAAGACGCTGGTAGAACAGGGACGGTGAGATATTTGTAAAAATGAAAGATGAAAAGGGTTGACGATATTAATTTATGTTAATCTATGATAAACGAAGAGAAATACTGGATATTTAACGAACGAACTGACCTTGTTTCATAGAAATACAAGGATATAACTTCGTTATTTCCATCCCGATATTTTAATTACACATTCGTGTAGGAAATATTAAAAAATCTAGACACAATTCCAGTTTTTTTTAATTCTTGATTTCTACGACAACAACGAGGAATATCGAGAATGCGAAATAGCATTCCCGTTATTTATTTTCTTGCGGAAATCGAGATGGGAATTGTGGTTAATGAAAGGAATGCGCATTCGTTACGAGATATTTATAAATAAGTTATGTAACTGCTCGTCCGTTGTATAAAATATTGTCTGACTATATTGTGGAAACATACGGAAGCCTTTCGCCAATGTCTATTGCAATATCGATGAACATATATAATATATATATGTAAGAGCGCTCGAAGAACTCGACAGTGTCAATGGTAAAAGAATTACATAACTAGAGATGCATGCATGACAGTGATTGAGCTTCGGAAGGATAAATAAGTTACCACATACACACACATAAACTTATATATATGTATTACACGAATGCATAGAAATGTCATCGAGCATAGACTCGAGCGTATTAAACGGTGTAATGAAACGGCTCATTAGGCGATTTAGAGCCCGCGTTTCCGACGGATTTTAGAGTCTCCGGTGCTTTAGAGAGGCACGCCTTAAATTGTTTCCTCCAAGCCTAGCCCCATATACGACGGAATTTGATTTATAGGACGTTGACGAATGATTGATGAATTCTCCCAAAATATTTGTATTTTAACAATTATTATTATTATCGTGATCATTAAAGGGGATAAATATAAATAAAAATTATCAATCCTCCCTATATACATACTATAAATTGCGATTTCCCCAGACACAGATGGGTTTATGCTCTTTCCACCGAATTTTATCATACTTACAATTAGACCTGTTTAAAATATCTGAAATTAATCAGGAGAGTAGTTTGGGATTTATAGAAAGAGAGCGTGCATTGGGTGAAGGATGAAAATTAATTTTTATTATTGTTATTTAATGGAAACCGATTGAGACTTAGCGATTTATATAAAAACGATATTAATTGTATCGTATTAACGTCACTCGAATTTCGTTCATCATCAATGTCACTGTAAATAATAACGATGATAAGATATTACTATAATTGACTTACATTAGAAGAGAACAGCGGTACCGATAATGACGTTTGAAGTAATTCGAACTGGCGCAGCCGTGGGTATATGTAAATCTCGCGTGACGAGGTTTCTGGGTGTCGGATTACCTTATCGTTATCCGAGCTATCGTGTGAATGGCACGCGCCAAATGAAAACGAGGAATAAAGTAATTGAGATCTTGTTTCGAGATTGTTGTCTCTTGATCTTCTTTTTTCTGGGATCTTGAAATTTGCCGGAGGATCATATTAATTAATTTTTTCTTATTCTGGAATAATCGTTTCGATGAAAGAATAGTATGGAAACGTAATAGCTAAAGAAAATTAAATTTGATCAATGACGATCCGTCCATTTCCGATCTTCCACTCGACCAGACCGTTCGCCCTTTGTATATACATATAGGGATTCGGCCAGTCGCAGTTCCGCCCACCATATGGTGCGTTGTATATGAAATAGGACCCCGTATTAGCGCGTGTCCTTTTGGCTTTCGTCGAAAAGAGAAAAAGCGTGGAAGCGAAACAGAAAGAAAGAGAGAGAGAGAGAGAGAGAATTGACACTGCTGGTGCCTGACCATTGTCGTCTCTATTTTTCCGAAGGACATATGTTTGCCCGATGATGAAGCATGGTGGCCCAGCTCCTCGGGAAAATCCCCAAGTGTTAAGAATCGAGGAAAAGTTTCTCAGTCAAGACAGAGAAAAATGTGTTGTAGTGAAAAAAAAGGAATTTTTTGCCTCCCATCGTACCCACATCCTGTATTAAAAGTTAAAAGGGCGTGTCTCGGATAATCCAGTATTTAGCACCATGCGACATGCGCCCTTTTGACTCCAAGCCAACGTACCTTCGCACACGTTGCCTGCAGGACGTGAGAATTTTGTCAAAATGAGCTTTATTTTCGATCGAGAGGAGAAAATAAACGATGGAGTTGCCCGGGAGTTTCTCGAACGTCCCGAGCCCGTCTCGATGACTATTACATATATATATATATATATGTAAACGGCTGATAGGATTTTCTCTGTCGTTCGACTACAATAAACAAGACTACACACATACACGAACGAATCGTCAGCCTCGCGTCCGGTATATCGCATTACGCAATCGATCGTGGTATAATAATGGTAGGTCGTGATAAAACTAGGTCATTGTATCTTCTCGAAGCCCCGTATAAGCACGCGAATAGATACAGGGATAAAACGGAAGACTGAGACGCGTTAGACCAACAGATGCAGAGTTTACACGCAATCGACCTTCTATCTATCTATATATAGGGTGAACTTCGTAAGTTGTAACAGACTTTATTCTAAGGTAGATGGGATCATTACAAACAAAAGTTGCAAATATACGTTAAGGATATTTTTAATAGTTTACGAGATATATATATTTAAAGTTGATCCAATCAGAGCGCGTCGTGGAACGTTGGTGCCGCCCACTCCCTCCCTAGTCGTAGAGATAGGATAGTGTAGCGCGTTACATTTGGAGTTGCAAAATTCAGAGCAGTCAATTTTATTTATTATATTATTACGCAGTCATTTTTATTTTCCGGGCATTGACTGCTAAGATGGGAAGTGGGCGGCTCCAACGCTTCTCGGCGCGCTCGGCAAAATTCAGAGCAGTCAATGCCCGGGAAATAAAAATGACTTCGTAAGAATATAATAAATAAAATTGAATTGAAATAAAACTGAATTTTGCAACCCCGAATGTAACGCTGTACACTGTGCTATCTTTACGGCTAAGGCGGGAGTGGGTCGCTCCAACGCTTCTCGGCGCGCTCTGATTGGACCAACTTTAAAAAAGTTATATCTCGTAAAGTATTAAAAATATTCCCAATGTATATTTGCAACTTTTGTTTATAATGACCTCATCTACCTTAGAATAAAGCCCGTTACACCTTATGAAATTCACCCTGTATATATATGTATGTATGTATGTAACATAAATGTATGAAAGATATGCGTGTACTGGCGGTGTTATCAGCGTCGGCTGTATTAATTAATGCGATTACGTCCGGTTAATTAATCCGTTTAACGTGCTCCAGTTTTCTAACTCCCGCTCTATGTGCATCATCTTGCCGCGCGATATACCGATTTCCGATGAGCCGCCCGCCAGACGTCATCTAGTACGCGATGGGAATTAAATTAATTACTCCTTTGTTGCGAATCGCTCCAGCGAAAAATCGCGTTTTGCAACACTTGGATCGTTGAAATAAAATCGAGACGTTGTTTTTCGTCTCAATCAACGTAATTAAATTAATTTCTCATATTCCATGTTTCGATTTAACTCAGAATTATTGTTAGAAGAACGCTAATATTATTGATTAAGGTATATTTTCTCAGTTTTTTGTTCATCGACTTTTTTTCTTTTTTTTTTAAATGTCCGAACTTCCCATCACCCGTGCGAAAGGGTTAACGATCGTATCATTGTGAATACGTTTCGGTCATTCCTTGGTACGGTTACCATTCGCGGTTTACAAGCGTCGCGCGAAGTAACGTATCCTGCCTGTTATAAATACTTCAGTACGCAGACTGATATACGGCGCACCAGATAGGACCATGGAAACTGCGTGTATGTATGTGTATATATATGTGGCCATGTATATACCGGCTCATTATGCAATATGTCACTGAATTTTATTCATGGTTGTTTGCGTCGCGTATATTACAGTACAAACAGCCGGTGCTCGACTGTCATATGGTCGAGCCACCGATAAGCCACGAACTCAAACAGGTTTCGGAAACGTCTCTTTCTCTCTCTCTCTCTTTTACTCGCTCTATCTCTATCCCTCGCGAGACTTTGAGCACCTTCGAGATACCTTTTTTTCGAAACGGTGTCTCGTATCAAGAGACTCATGCGCGCGCGCGCGAGTCCGTACGAGGTCGTCTCACGGAGACGAAAAAGGTGACCTGCCCTCGAGGTCTTTCGCAAACGCATGGCGCCCACATGCTCGAGGCAACAAGCGGGATACGACGATTTTTGTAACGAGAAGAAAGCTGCTGCTTTTCTTGCCATGGAAATACGAGGAAAGAAAAATCCACATTGGGATCTATTTTGAAACTAGCTTCGCCGAGTGAAGTCAAATTTGTTCTGTGTCGTCGGTGTTTGAAATTCTCGTCAAGGCTAGCTCTATTATTCTATTATTTGTTATTATTCAAATTTGTTTTTCATTGTTTCATTTTTGGGGAATGATTCGTTTCGAACAAGTTTTTGGTAATTTCGAGTAAACTTGATTAAAATATATATCGATTTGATAAGTCCTGCCAAAAACCAAAAATAGTAATAATAATATTCATTTTATTCAGGAACTAAAAAAGTTGCAACGTCTAATGTAAAAAAAACAAACATGTTTGAGAGTTTTGCAATCCAAAAATAATAATAATAATATTCATTTCGTTGACGAACTAAAAAAGTTGCAAAGTATAATGTAAAAGAACAAACATGTTTGAGAGTTTTGCAAGCTAAAAGTAATAATAATAATATTCATTTTATTGAGGAACTAAAAAAGTTGCACCGTCTAAATTAAAAGAAAACGCATGTTTGAGAGTTTTGCAATTCCAAAAATAATAATAATAATATTCATTTACTTATTTATTCATCCAAGATTGGAACAGTGGCAAATTCCCTATTCACGATACATCGCATACGTACAAGGCAGAATTTCGAAAACCCCGAATCTCTCCGAATCTTCATTAGTCGAATCGCGAATTTCTTTTTTACGATTCGCGTTCGTTAACCAACCCTCTTTGATCTTGCAATTACTCGTCCCGATTCGTTACTCATTCGGCAATTGTCTTGAAACAAAGTAAACCGACCTCGCATAAATGCGAACACGATGGGAAGATTTAAAACAGAAACAAAAATGAAAAAATAGGACACGCACATCGACAACTACTCGGAGTTTGTCCGAGTGAAAGCCACACAGAGAGTGCGCTCGGTGTATTTTATGTACGCCGACGCACTTTTTTTTCATTTTCTCTGTCTCTTTTTTTTATTACGAGCTTCGGACTCCCGTTGGCGGGTGTTGGTGAAGAGAGGTGCTCCTTATAAAGTAGCGGAGAGACTCAGCGCGCTCTCGAGAACGAGAAATATATAACTATACGCCTCCGTTTGCGGGAGTTGCGTCATCGACTCGTGCGTCTCTCGATCGTGTCGCACATGAAATACCTATTTGTGTTATATATCTGTAGCGTTCTTCATATCGTAAAAATTTGTGACAACAAGATCGAGATACGTTCTTGTGGCCCGATCGACGGACTCGTCGTAGATGCGCGTTTCGCGCGTCGATTGATAGTTCTCGCTCGTGCGCATGCGCCACCGCGCGCGCATGCGCCCCGACGATGATTGACGCATTTGCTAGGTAATAAATATATCGATATATCGAGGCCAATTATGGTTGCCTATAATGGAACAAGCGGATGGACGCGTCTCACGAAAATTTTAACGTTTCGTACACGACGTTTTTCGATATATTAACATGTATAAAACTTTTCGAAATAATAACGAAGCAATAAGTAATTACAATGAAAAGATTATCGAAGATAAAAATGTATTTAATATTTACTAACAATTTTGTATAATTTATTTTGTTACAAATAATAAATTGAATATTAAGGATTTTATTTTTTTTCGATCACTTTTTTGTATTTCGTTCGTTTAGAATTTAATTCGTATTTCTATAAAATGATGAAACGAAATACAAATTTTCTACTCGATTACTGCCCGTTACAATATTCTCAGGACGCGAGGGTTAACATTTTTTTTTTCAAACGATATTATGAAATTTGTTGACACGAAAAATCGAATAAAGTTTCCACGCTTGCTTTTGTCGGAGCGTATTATTGTTAAATAATGCATCGAGTCGCAACAACTGCAATATATTTACACGGAATGAAACTTCGGATGCGCAATTGCGCCATTTATGCGCATATTCCCATCGCGATAAATCTTTGGACGGTTGTTTGAAGAGAGATTCGTCGGGAGATAAAATCATCGGGCTTGTGTCATCGTATTTCGTATGCGTCTAATAAAAAAACACGTGTCTTCTCTGCGAATATACACGCGTATACGATCTATTCGAATAAAACAAATTGCAAAACTTAACTAACAAACATCGGAAAAAAATGATTTTTTTTAAATTTTCTTTCCAATCGATAAGAGATTATAATTTTTGGTTGTTACTTAACGACTTCCATCCTAAGTCTCGTATCTGTCGTGGCGACAATTTAGATTTCTCGGCACGCGCCTTTACGCCCATTACCATATACGTTCCACGTTATTCCGCGAGTTTATCGTTCTCTAAGGACGTTCGCGAGTTCGCTGAACTTCTGTTCTCCGTTCGATGGAAGAGAATCCCTCTTTTCTCTTTATCCTTGAATGAAAGAATCATACAGCTCGTTGACGAAGTCTCCTTCGTCACGGTACAACGTGCGTTACGCGAGACGCGTATATTAGAAGAGAGGGAGTCGAGAAGAAAAAAACGAAAATACGTCGAATGAGAGAAAAGATGAATGGGCAGAGTCCTTTGACTGTCGTTGAAATAAATCTTGCGAGTTATTCCGGTGGAGAGGAGCAGCAGGTATAGAGAGGATGAGCGTATAGTGATCCTCGCATCTGCAACGAGAGAGAAAGAGATCGAGACCGGGACTCTCTCGGAGAGTCGAGCACGTGGCGTGTGCATGCCATTTTATTACACCCCGTATTATACTGTCATATATTATATAGCACTAGTAAAGTTTCTCTCTAACCCGAGCCGAGCTCCTGACTGTCCAAATGGACAGACCAGCATTTCGGTTGGGCTAGGTTGCTACACCACATTTTTCACATGGACACGTCTCGATGGCAACCAGCATACGCTCCTTCATTGGTCTATTTAGTATAATAGACGCGAGAGAAAAGGGACATTTATACATAAAAATAAATTTCATCGGGAGATAACTCGCGATGGTCACAATCGACTTAGGAAAACTGTGTCGTCTAATACAGATATAGAGAGTTTGCCTTGAATGCCTTTTATAGAAAGATGGAAGTAAAGAAATAAAATAAAAGTCTAGTCTCGATGGAAAGAGAGAGGAACGAGAGTCGCGAGATCGAAGCTTGTGACAAGACGAGATTGTGTCGAAGAATTTAGAATCTTGAATGTTTTTGTTATTTATTCAACGATTCGATCAATATTTTGAGCAATAAAAATCGTTTTCAGCGAATAATGAAAGTTTTCTTCGATTTGCTTATTCGTCTTTTATTTACAGATTGACTTCTTAAAAATATCGTGTCTAGTAAAAAGTTGCTATTAAAAAATATCCAAGTGTCGAAAGTTGTTATAAAACAAACAATTTCCAATTCGACTTATAAATTCGTTTATAAAATTTGCGTTATACATACGCACAAACACCCACACACATACACACATACCGAGGATTTTATCGCTTTTAACACGTTCCGCACGAAGCGTGCAACTGTAGAACGTCGAGTCGTACAATCCGGGGGTCCGGTGCAGCGGCAGGCGACAGAACCCAGTGATTCGAATCCGCATATCCGTATACATATATATGCATATAAAATATACGTGTCTACCTATATCGAGGAGTTGTCGGGGAGCTGTGCGTGCGACCGAAAGATCGAATCTCGCGATTGCACGGTGCCGGCAGGGAAAACGGGACGTACACGTATAGTAGTACGTACTACGTTGTCGCTGATAGCTACTGCTGTTCGTGGCTTTTGCTTTTACATATAACTATATATGTATGTATGTATATAAGGTAAGGTATATGTATATATAAAGAGGCGAATCGAGCAATTGGCCAAGTACGGGTGGTGAGTCGTACGCACACCGCGGCGCCCAGCATCGCGTTCCTTGAATAGAGGTGCGCGTACGATGGAGCCGTCCGATTTGGCCAAATAAGGGATTATAAATGCGTGACTGTCCCCGTATCGCGTTGTAATAAGTCAATATACCGCGCGAGATGCGCAGCTTCTGTGTCGCGGACAAAACGCGCCCGGTGCGAATAGGGAATAAAGGTGCAAAAGCCGAACGACCGTAGGCGCACGCGTATAAATTCGATCGGTGAATTGTGAATTGTTCTCCCCCGTGTTGTCACTGGATTTACGAGCCAGTGTCACCAAAGACTCGCGATTCTTATCGTATTGAAGTAAACGTGATTTTAAAAAAACGTATATATGTACATTTTTTCTTTATTTTCATTTTTTCGGTCGCATTTTTCAGTTTTCATTTTCATCGTGTTTGTTTACAATCAGGAATAGTCATTAACCGCGTCATGAGCCGTACGTCTGATGGAAGAATGGTTGACTCAACGGAAGTTTACAACTGTTACGATATAACTGGATGTCGAAGATAAAGGTTGCTCCCTTCATGGATGGAAAATATGCGATCGAAAGTAAATTCGATCGGTGAATTGCGAATTGTTCTCACCCGTGTTGTCGCTGGATTTACGAGCCAGAGTCACCAAAGACTCGCGATTCTTATGTACATTTTTTCTTTATTTTCATTTTTCAGTTTTCATTTTCATCGTGTTTGTTTACAATCATGAATAGTCATTAAACGCGTCATGAGCCGTAGGTCTGAAGGAAGAACGGTTGGCTTAACGGAAGTTTACAACTGTTACGATATAACTGGATGTCGAAGATAAAGGTTGTTCTCTTCATAGAAAGAATATGCGATCGAAAGAAAAGATGAAAAAAATATATATATATATATATAATTGTCTCGTTGATCGGCGATGATCCTCTCGTCCTCCAGACTTCCGTTCATTCGAGCCCGAGCTTTGCTTACTTATCCTTGAAATCCACCTGGCTAGTCCGGTTTCCTCACTCGCGATCCGTCCGTCTCTCGAGTCGATCCTGGTGTCTTTACGAGTCAACGTTTTTATTTATAATTCTTACGAGTGCCCGCGAACAACACATGTGCTTCGTACCTGTATATCTGGGAATTATATATGTGTATATAGCGTAGCAGTATAAAGCGCCGCGAGAGTCGATGACGTGTCGCCATTTAAGGAACTAGAAGTCGCGAACGCTCGCTCTTCAACGTTATACGTGCCTGCACACGAAACATATCGCCCGAACTCCAGTCTGGTCAATGCGGATAGTTTATCGTCGAGAGTTGCAAACTTTCGTTCTAATATGTATACAGGGTGAGGCATCGAAAGTGACCCGGGCGTTTCATATGGAAACGAAGCGAGATATCGAAAATTGTTTCAGACAAACGTTGTAGGATATCGAGGGGGACAAAAGGTTATTTGGAGGTCAACTTTGCTTTTTCAAATAGGATGGTCAACTTTTTTTTGCCGGAAATCGAAAGAGTGTTCAATTTCGGGTATAAAAGTACTACTACATTAATATCCTAAAATTGTTAGGTTATGAGATATTTTGTATAATAGTTATAACGTATGAGAGATCTCGCACCTGAATAGGACGTAGAGGATCGGTCAACTGGCCCGCCCGATCTCCGGATTTGACTCCGTTAGATTTTTTTTATGGGGATACGTTAAAGACAAAGTGTATCAGGAGGTGCCGACCACATCTGAAAATATGAAGGAAAGGATAATTGCTGCATGCGCGAGTGTACGTGACGAAACGTTTCTCAAAATTCAGCGTTCTTTCGCGAAGCGCTTTCAACAGTGTATCGACGTCAATAGCCATCATTTTGAACACTTGCTGGATTAAAATTGTAAGTACACTCTAAATAATGAAGAGAACTCATACGTTATAACTATTATACAAAATATCTCATAACCTAACAATTTTAGGACATTAGTGTAGTAGTATTTTTATACCCGAAATTGAACACTCTTTCGATTTCCGGCAAAACAACTTGACTATCCTATTTGAAAAAGCAAAGTTGACCTCCAAATAACCTTAATGCGTGCATTCAGGGGAGAATTCATTTACGTCATCTTTTTTCCCCCTCGATATCCTACAATGTTTGTCTGAAACAATTTTCGATATCTCGCTTCGTTTCCATATGAAACGCCCGGGTCACTTTCGATGCCTCACCCTGTATATATATATGTGTGTGTGTATGCGTGTGCAGGAGACATTCTCCGTGAAATCGGCAACTTTATTTCCCAAGTTGCTAGTATTTTTCACCATTTGCCAGCTTTTTCGATATCGTGTCAACGGATTTTTCCTAATTTTTCTTGTTTTCCCATTTTGTTTATCTTCGCTCATTTCTGATTTATAATTCCTATTTTTCATCGCTAGATATATAGAAAAGGGCGAGCGAAAGGAGAAAGTGCCACATTGAAATATTTCAAATTTCGTCTCGATTTTAAAATTCAATCTTACAATTATTAGCTTTATCTTACTCGACGTTGTTCATTCCATTCTATAATATAAAACAAAAACTCGGTGAAATTTCTGATAACAAAAAAAGGGTCAATTTACGGAGAACGCCTCGTATATCTACGAGATACGAGAATCGGCGTGATAGAGTGTGAAGAAAAAGGATAAAGTTCTAGTACTTTTATGGGGCGTTTTACGTGACGAACGGAGAGACGAACGTAACGGTATTACGAGAACGAAGTGTTTCCAACGCCTCGTTCTCTCGCTCAATCGCGATTTAAAGAAAATATTTAAGCCTGTGAAAATTCGTTTGATATAGCGGATAATGTTACACGAGAGACCGGTTCGCCCATGAAACGCGTGGATATCTCGACAAAATTCAATACATTCGATCGAACTACTATATATATGTGTATATGTGGCTATGTGTGTTTTTGTGTGTTTGTGTGTCCACATATACGTAAGTCTCGCTGGTTTTACCGATGAGTTTTTTTTTCCGATCGGAGGAATGCAGAATGAAGAAATCGAAAAAAAATATATCAAGTGGGCGAAGCTTCGTCATTTTCAACCCACGTAGTACATATGGATTCGATCTTCCACGACGACCGGGTTCACAGAAGCGAGAGCATAAAATTCATCTCGTCTGTATGTGTATGTATTATTAACGTGCATCATCTTGCGGTTAATGATGCAACGATAGTGAAAGAGCCTTGTCTCGTTCATTACTCTTACGAACGCGAAATATTTATTTTTATTGATAATGTTGACTCGACTTTGCTCGATTAGAATTAATATTAGACACGACCTTGATTAAGATTTCTGTTATTTATTGAGTAATCAAAGGTTTAATGGAACGCGCATCGATAATTGTGCGTTGTAATATCGTTAAAAATTGTAATGAGGATAGACGTACGTCGAGGGAAATGAGTCTCAAGGCGATGAGTAAAATTTATCGATATCTAGATTGTGCAAAGTCTTCCTCGATGATCGTATGCGATCGCAAGGAGGGTCAAGAGAAGTAGCAAAATGTGTAAACGATTTATGAATCGTCGTGCTTACGTAATATTGCGATGTGCATATGCATAAACGAGGCTCCTTCGTGATACCACGTGTTAGACGTGTACAATAGCTAAAGTGGGGTAATATGGACCACTGAAATATTATCTTCTGCGATATTTATCAGCGATGATGGAATTTCTTCAAAGAGATTTTATCGATGGGGCACTGACATTGAAATATTTCTTACGATTTCATTTACGTTTAGTTTGAACAGAGCTTTTTTTAATAAAATTGTTTATTTTATATACATTTTTTGTAAATATTCTTAATAAATTATTTTTTAATAAATTATTTTCTAATATTAATATTTCTTAATAAAAATATTTTTCAATAAAAAAATAGTAACATTTTCGATGTTATTACTAAGATTAATCAAAAACGTACCAACGTCCAACGTTTGAAAGTTTCTAAATTGAATAATTTTTGTGATAAAAATACTTTCAAATTTCTTCCGGAAGTAATATCAAAAAAACAAAATTTCCTGGTCCAACCTCCCTGCCTGGGCCATATTCCCCCACTTTACTTTATATGCCGGTCTTTCTCACTCTCGCTCTCTGTTCTTACAGCCACTTCACGTGATGTTTGCAAGCTCGTGGTTAAACACTCTCTCGTGTGGGTTAAAGGTTTGCCTACGCGTGTGTATATGCAGTGTCACACTCGTACATAACGTAATGTACATGCTCGCACGAGAATCATTCTCGCGTGTGCAACCTAGAATTCTCAAGTGTGTCAAGGCTGCTGACATCAATGGGATATTTGTAAAGGAGAGCTGGGCAACTTTGCTCGCTATTAAGGAAGCTCGACGTATGCAAAAGAACGAACGTTAGAAATTACAATAGTTGGCAAAACAACGAAATCATTATTTTCTAAAAATACATAAAATTTAGAAAAATTAACATCACGTTTTATTGTTCCCTCGATTACCAAAACGCATACTTCTCTTCGATTCTTTCAACATATTGCCTTCCAACTTCATTTTTATCATTAACAATCGGGTCAAACATTCGTCTACTAGAGAAAGCTATTACTTTTTTCCGCTGAATGTTTTGCTGAGTGAGCACTGAAAGTTTTTGACTCGCGAATATTTAATCACGATTATAAATGCTCTGTATGCAAAATTATAATACGAAATCTACAAAAGATTAAAGTTTAGGGACGATGGATCCACTACTTTTAATTAGACATACCATTCTTCAATTTCTCGCGTATCTCCAATGAATCCACAATATTGTAGCTTAATCCGTCGTATACATATTCACCTTCATAAAAAGCCATTGCGATTTCCTATAACATAACAAGGCCGCAACAAAGGAAATTCCGCAACAGTTGTGCCAATGTAGCGTGAAAATTTTTGCTAGAAAACATAGCGTTCGCTACTGTAACAGGTTGTGAAATCGGTTTGGATCACAAGGCATTCGGCCCATAAATCCACAACTGTTCCATGCGCTGAATGCGGCCGTTCTAAAACTTGGAAAATTAACGATTTCGCGAAATCATTCCTTCCCTTGTAAAGACAGTCGTTCCCTTGCACAAGCAGATAATTCTTGCGCGTTCGATCGAAGGATGAATTCGTCATAAAAAAAGAAAACAATATTGCCCGTTTGGTCGAGACGCACCCACGGAAATCATGAAAGTCGTCTCGGATAAAAGTCTTTTCGAATGCTGCACGCGTCTTCCCCCCATAGCTCGTGGTAACATAAGAACCCGACTTTCCTCATTATATTCCACTCGTGGCGGCGTGAATATCGTCATTTCCGTTCCGAAGGGTCTTTAACCTTCGTGAACTTCGGTTCGGAACAAATCGTCGGTCGGACGTCGCACGTCGATCAAAGGGAGAAACGATATCCGGTGTAGATGGACTGATGGAAGGCTTCGATAGACGGGAATTACATTTTCCTAGTAGCGTGAGTAGGACATTTCGCGTGAGTTGCCGAACGGAAGTTGGAAACTCATCGAGAAAGGTGCAGCCGTTTAATTGGCGCACCCCTTTCATCGTGGTCGTTATCGCAACGCGTCGATAATCTTATCCCTCCCTCCTCACCCTTCTCATATCAAATAAAACATTTCTCTTTTCCTCTCAACGTTGTAAATTTATTCCACCGAACGTGTGTACTCGCAATATTAAGAAAGCGCGTGTACGTTTGCATCGGATAAAGTATCGAAGGCGTGCACGTAATAAATTACAATTTACCGGTGCGCTTCCGCGCGTCAATCCAATCGTCGTAATAGCCTCTCGTCGAGAACTCGAAGGCGTATATATATAAACAAAAAAAAGGAAAAACAAAGATACTAACAAGAAAAATGTAAGACGAGAGTCAAACCATCTCATTCCATCGTATTAAAGTGAGATATGGTTAGCTCCTCGCAACGCTGTAGTTTCCTCTCGTGCTTCATCCTTGATTCCATACCTCTGAGTCAATAATGATAATGGCAGCCATTTGGCAAACCCGACGCGAGAGGGTCGATGTGCTCGGGAGAGAACGTCGTTAAGTAAATTGTGGGTTTCGGGTCACTCATTATTCGACACCCGGCTATACGTGTATAGATCGACTCGCGAAATTGGGGCCTGTACACGCGATAAAAAACGACGAGAGTGTTACCCGTGAAATAAAATGAATCATCGATGCAATCGGACCTCCCGATTCCGCAATCTTATTTTCGTTTTTTTTTATTCGCGACAAACAAATTTGCATTTGTCAGCTAATTTGTTTTTCGAGGTACTGGCAATTCGTCAGAACCCGCAGTAATTTTATTCGAGATAGCGTCGATGTTTTTGCGATAACCTTTTTATAGTCGGGAAGAAATTTGCGATTTCTCCTTATCTCTGTAATAACTCCCATGGCTACTTGGTTCAGGCGTCAGACCACCCAGATCGCCCGAAAAAAAGTCCTTTTTTTCATTCGTAAGTTCGAAATTTTTGATTCAACGATAAATTTTCAAGGTGCTCAGAATTGTCTGACATTCTGGACAACTTCCTCACTTCTCGCCCGTTCAGACGAAAATGAACATTAGCTGAAATAAATTCGGACATAACGATTAAGATTAATGAATAAACGAGGCTTCTTATCTGTTGTTTCAGGGTTATCGTCGGTGCGCCAAAGGCTCAGACCGCAACTCCGAACGTTTACAGAGGCGGAGCGGTTTATCGTTGCGACGTTGCGGTCGACGACAGATGCGTACCCGTAGTGTTCGATGGCAAAGGTAAGAAAAACAATTTTTCATAATTATACGCGACTCGTTACAAAGAAAAAGGAAACTAACATTCTTTTCTTTGAAACGAAAACGATGCTATCTCCTTTTGCGGTTAAATAATAATTTCGTTACGATGAATAAAAACTTGTAATGCTTCTAGGAGATAATTCTCCCTGGATTTATGATTAATTATAAAAACGAAGACGGACAAATAATTGAAAATCTCGTTGATTATGCACACGGAGTAAATTTATATTAAAGAGGAAAGTTAATGGGGAAAGGATATTCAAAGGAGAGAGGCATATTAGTCGTGACTGTAGGTTGTGCATCGAGCATGCTAATTTGTATTTCACTCGACTCGCGGCTCTTTCCTCTTTTTCCTCTCGCACTTATTCATCGTCTCGTCCTCGTTCGTTCTCTCGTTCGTAGTAACGGCTCGCTCGTGTATATTAGTAAGAGAGAAATCCGACAAGAACACCTGTAAAGCATATCGGTCTGGAGTCATTTTTTTTTCATCGTTTATTTTGACCTATATTTTACGTCGGTGTGTATTGTACTATTCTCGTACGAAGGAGATCCTAGAAAAAATGTATTCTTTCGCGTTCAGCCCCTTGGCTACACAAGCGCCACGCACGCACCCACACCGTGATAACAGAGGCGAAACCATGTCGAACTGTACACTGGATTTGGAGCATCTTCATCTATTTTTAGATATATACTTCACACCCTGGCTTGGAGACGGTTGAACACCCTCGTTCAGTTTTCCTCGTGTAACTGGCTGTTATTTTCACTATATCGTTTTTCTGACTTTCCTTGGTGACGCACAGTCTGTACGACGATTGATAAAGTGAACCAATCAGACTCAACTACCACATCGACAGATTTATCGGGATGATTTGTTTAATTTTGATTTTACGTGTTGTTTGAAGAGAAATATTAACGCTTGGCTTGAAGGAGGACTGATTTTTAATTATTTTAATTCAAATATGTGAAAATGTCAAATTTTATTAAAATATCAGGCCTGAAAAATTGTGGAGCATAAATGAAGATTTGTTTATTTAATATATTTAATTTGATTAAAAATTTGTTTATTTAATATTTAATTTCTACAATTTGACGATTTTTGGTTGTAATTATTTTTTAATTATTGTTTGTCAATTTTTAAAACAGCTATTTTGATTATTTTTATACTTTTATATTCATTTAAGAAAAACAAAACTTCTTTGTAATTATATCATTATTTTTGTTTAAAAATCTCTCGTTCAAGTTTTTATCTTCTTACCGAGCTCTTTATTTCTATCTTCTTTTATTCTTTTCCCTCCTCCACGCGTAGCAAAAAGGCGCGTATTAGGACGTCGTACAATGCAGTCCCTTCCCAAAGCCCAATTAGCGAAGCAAAGGGTGTAGAACATCTATCGAGCCACACTCGACGACATCCAACGTCTTGTTTTGATCGGTAATTAGCCTGTTGGGTGTGTATAGCTATATATTTATACAAGTCCGCTCGATCACTCGTACAGCCGTTGTCTTGTCCAATTACAGGATCGCGAAGTCGCCAATGTCCTGGGTAGAGTGGGGTTGGTGCGCGGAGAAGAACACGAGATGGACGATTTCGCGGATCTTTCTCAGCGACCATTTATCTCCCTGACAAAATACAGACGCCTATACCTACACACGCATATTCGAGAAAAATATACGAAATAAATTCGAAAGATCGATCGCCAATTATCAATCAAACATTGTTAAGGCTGATAATAACAAACATTTTCACTCGAGCTTGAAATTTATCGAAAGGGAAAATAATTAAATGCGAAAATAACAATGAACACGAAGAAATATTTTTAGTATTTAAAATACAAAGTCACGCGTGGGAAATAACCGTGAGTTTTTATGCGAGCCCGGGATATCGCGAACGCTCTCGACTCGCACAGTCATTTTCGAAAATAACCCCGTCGATCTCTCGCGCCATCATCGTTTCGTTTTCGTTTCGAATGTAACTACACAAGCATGGTTTCTCTCTCTTTCTCGCTAGCCCTCGCGAGTGGAGGATCTTACTTACATTATTTTTGGACTCAACGGTCTCCTCGCGAAGCTTCTGTTCCCGCTTTCGTTTCACTCTCGCGACGATGAAAACAATTCACGCTGTGCAAGCACAGCTGTTTGTTACACGATGGAACGAGATATTACGAATTTCTTGGTATCGCTGTTGTCTCACTCATCCAGGCAATTTGTTCTCGCAGAATCTCCGTAACCGTACTCCAAGTCCTTCGCTAAAAGATCATTTAGATATTCATCGACTTAATAAAATATTAATTAACTATCCTTTCTATTTAATTCCCCGATTTTCTAATACAATTTTGTTTATTATACTCAAAATTATATTGCCAAACGTATGAATATAAATATCGATAGGAACGTGAATAGGAACATCAACTCTCACTCCACTTGACAAAAAAAGGAACCAGTTCTATCGCTGCAAAATTAAATACAAATTTCTAAATATTATCGATTTTCCTGTAAGGATTTAATCCTTTTCTAAATTCCATTCCTCTCCCCATGAAAATGACACGTCCTCGATTAATTTAAACATGAATCTCGTCACGTTTTGCAAATAACCAAGCGAAATATCGAATCGAAAAGGAAAAATACGAACGGATTGCGGAACAAGATTTGTAGTACGGTTGCGTATATCGGGAAGGTATCGAGTATTACATGATCAGGACCTCTCCTGGTCTCTGTCTTTCTCTCTCGAGTTACCTTAGAGGTCACTCACATCCCAGGCCTAATATATATGTACACACATATATATATATATATATATATATATGGCCAAAGAGGGCCTTGTGAGTCTTCCTACTGCGATGCTCGTCACAGAAGAGGCAGAGAATTCAAAGGTGTATCAACGTGCATCAAGGATGGATGCCAGAGTATACAGCTCATCGCCTCTCCCGCGAGTACCTACGCCGATTACGCGGAATCGTTCGCGAGAACGGTCATTCACGTGGTCCGCAAGAACCCGCACTGCCTAATACAGAAAACACCGTAAATGCTATATATATATATATATATATATCGTGCGTTATACTGCAACGAGGCGAGAGATGACTTCGCGTCTCAACGAATCATCCATGTGATGTTGGACCACAGTTATAATGCAGCCTTCCATACCGGAGGAACAGCGCTGTATACAATTTATATATATATATATATATGTGACGGGATCCGAGAAAAGGGACCTACAAGGCACAAAATCAATTTTTGGATTATGCGTTATACTATAAGTTTTTGCACTGATCTTTCATATGGTGTAATCAGAAATTTGTTATCTACATAATTTTACAAGATATGAATTATTTAAAATTGTGTCATTCGAGCGTGAGCATTAGTTTTTATTTTTTTAATGGCTCGCTGTGATAAATTCCTATTTTATCTCGTAGGTCCCTTTTCTTAAATCGTGTCATATATATATATATACAGGGTGAATCACATAAAGTGTCACACAGCGAATTCTGAGGTAGATGAGGCCATTACAAACAAAAGTTGCAAATATACATTAGGGATATTGTCAATAGTTTACGAGATATAAATATTTAAAGTTAGTCCAATCAGAGCGCGCCGAGAAGCGTTGAAGCCTCCCACCCCCACCCTAGCCGTAGATATAGCATAGATTAGGGTGTTACATTTGGGTTTGCAAAATTCAGAGCAGTCAATTAGATTGCTTGTATTTTTCCACAATCATTTTTTTTTTCTCGGGCATTGGCTGCTCTGAATTTAGGCGGGCAGTGGGTGACTTCAACGCTTGTCGGCACGTTGAGCAAAATTCAGAGCAGCCAATGCCCGAGAAAAAAATGACTGCGGAAAAATACAAGCAATCTAATTGACTGCTTTGAATTTTGCGATCCCAAATATAACGCCCTAATCTATGCTATATCTACAGCTAGGGTGGGGGGTAGGTGGCTTCAACGCTTCTCGGCGCGCTCTGATTAGACAGATTAAAAAAATTTATATCTCGTAAATTATTAACAATATTCCTAATGTTTATTTGCAACTTTTGTTTCTAATGGCCTCATCTATCTCAGAATTCGCTGTGCGACACTTTATGTGATTCACCCTGTATAGCTTGAATGATAAACAGGCAATGGCATAGGGGGTAGCGTTTCTGACTCACATGCAGTGGACCAAGATTCGATTCCTGCACCAATGAAATTTTTTTATGTCCTTTTTCTGTCCTCTCGCTGATTCGGAATGCACCTAAGAAAAAAACTGCAGGTGCATTGGAGTGGTTGATGGTGGAATTGAGGCTGGAAGATGTGTATGAGAAGAAGAAATATGTAAAAAGGCGTCGTACTTTGGAATCTTTGCATACAACAAGCCCGGCTTGAGAGCTATGCGCCAAGTTACTATCTATATATTAGATATTGCATGGATGTAGGGATGGATGACTGAGTTGTTTATCCGTGCATATTCCTGCACTATCGATACCCCTCGCGAATTCAACATTATACTTTAGTCATACACGTGAGCATGCATGTTATTATATCGAGAAGAAATAGGACACTCTCTTGCTATTGTTTAAAACAGAAATTTCTCCTCTAATGTTTTTATTTTCAATTTGATTTGTCTGAAAATGGGAGAATATGAAATTTCTAAAAATCTAGAGGACTTGAGAGGGTGGATATAATTTGTTGAAAACTCATTTATCTATACGGGAGATTGTACTGGGAGGTCGTGAGATCGGTTATTTTTAATCCAAATAAAAATCGCCTCGCCTTATTGAGCCTCATGGTACTGTTCCATCTCCTCCGGAATTACACCACTTATAGCCGGTGTGCGATCGGGAAAGACAGCTTCCCTTTAAGGGAGATTCCCTCGCCGATACGGCTAACGGGTTCATTTCGCCCTCGACCTCCCTGTCTGTCCTTCTCTTCTTCTCGCAAAGTTCTTTCGTGCCCCGCCCTAACGCGTGTACTGTGTCGTTGGAAAAAAAGAAGAAGAACAAAAACACACATAGATAAAAAACGTAAGGCTGACGAAGTCGGTAGTAGAAAAGCTCTCATCTTGGTAGTCACCACCTGCGAACGTTCCTCAGGTGACACAGAGGGAACAGATCGAGTCAACGATCTTTCGCACACCGAGAAGGGTCTCGGACGCGCGCATCTTCGAACTCGACACTAGTCAGACGGAGCAGGAATTTTTGTTGATCTCGACTCTTCTATACTTGGTAGTCATATGAGACGACCTGTTTTGTCGCGTAGCCGATCCGTTAAGAGTGACGTGGTGTGACGAGAGAACGCGGAGAAAAGATAAAGCGTCGAACAGCATAAGGGGAAATGAAGGATTCTTGAACTCGGCGACTTGCGGAATTAATTACGAAATACCACGTGCCCGTTTTTCAAATTTTATCTTCGATACTTGTTAACATCTTATCGTAATTAATGTTACCTTGATTGATTGACTGTCCAATTGACTGATTTATTATGAATTCCAAACGTCACAAAACGTCGATCATTTACCTTTTTTTATCTCAAATTTCACAAAATCATTTTAATATAAAATTATAAAAAAGAAACTTAATTGTTTAATCTTGCAATTCGCTTGCAATGCAAACCCAAATATAACGCCCTAATCTATGCTCTATCTGCGGCACAAAATGATTTTAATATAAAATTATAAAAAAGAAACTTTATTGTTTAATCTTGCAATTCGCTTGTTTCAGAACACAACGTGATAAAACGACCGACTGCACCGTTTGACGTGATGCAGATCGATAACAAAACCCTGCAATGGTTCGGCGCGACTGTTTCAACATCCACACAAGATGGCGGGCCAATTTTGGTGAGCAAACAAAAATCAATTTTGAATTTTCATTCCAAACAACTGTTTTAGTAAAAATAGGGTTGAAATCGTGCAAACTTAGGATTCTTTTGGCAAATTGCCGAATCGCAATCGATAATAAAAATAAACAATCAAAAACAAAGAAAAAACATTACTATTTTTATTGTAAAAAATTTTGTAACGAGACACCGTGCTATTCCTCGTTTCACAACAGTTTTGTCTGATACGACAGATTGTCTTCCCCTCCATGCATATTCACGCGGCACTTCGTTATCGAGGAGAGAATTAGATTCGCGAAAGAATTTTGCCCGAGTGCAACTGCTTGATTTTCTGCTGACGATTATGGGCATAGCAGATGTTCGCGTGCCTTCGCGTCTTCCTGTAATGCGAACCGTGCTAGATAATTTATCTGCGGTTAACGCGTGTCAAGTATTCTCGAGAATGAATTTTTTTTGGCCAGTCAAGTTGTAATACAGTCCAAGGGAGCGTCTCCATATTGTTTTGGTTGGGCGGGAATATTTGAAATTCGCGCTTTTGCGGGCCACGTGCACCGTGTCTCCGAGCAAAAGTCGAGAGCTCACCAACGGCGTGGCAGCAGAAAGCGTCATAGAACCGCGAGGATTCTATTTCGGGATTGGAAAACAAGCGGAATCCCACATTGTCGAAGCTTTGCTACGGTGAAAAGCGTTCGCGATGTGCGACGTCTCTTTTCGCGCAACGAACAATATTTCACTGTTTCAACAGATGGATATAGTTAAATTGCTACTTTTTTTTATTCGTTTGAGCTGTTTTTACAAAAAAAATTGTACACTAAACTTCAAGTCCATTTTAGGCCTTAAGGTAGTCCCATCGTTACAACGTTTCCGTTATTTTTCACTGAAAATTTGCAAAAACGTTCTTTCATGTCATATGTACATGTGTGTAAAATTTCAGGAATCTTTATTGACTCAAAAATCACAATAATTATTCTTAAAAATCGTCATTTTTCGCAATCTTCCATAAGAACCCGTGTTAAACATCGCAACGTTACACAACGAGTATCTCGATCATTTGGTCGATGAAGTCTGTTGAAATTTTGCACACATTTTTATATGACATCGAAGAAGCTTCGATTAGTTTTTATAACAAACTTTATGGAAACAAAAATTCACGATTTTATTTATTATATAACAAATAAACTTCACGTAGGCTCAATTTGAATTTTCAGTATATTGTTCTTTAGTCGATTTGCACCAACTTTTCTTAACGAACTTAAACGCTCAGTCCACTTGGAACGTGAGAAAAAACGGGAATCAAATTTCAACCCTTCTATCGATACGACTACCTTAACATAATTAATTTTTGTAATATCCAGACACGAGAAAGGAAATTTCCAAAATACCCGTATTATGAAAATCTGGTAGACATTAAATATGAAAAAAGAGGCGCAATGCGAATTTGCATTTGGACAAAATATGCGAAATCGTAGTAAGGTTCTTTCTTGTCTCTCCATCGCCCACACACTCGAAGAAATATCTTCGTTTCTCCGTAAGAAAATTGTCGGAAAGGACCGAATGTAAATTTTTGCCGGGGATGTAATAACGTCAATATTATACGTGAGAAAAGATACGAGTCAAGAAATTCGTACGACTGAGGTAACTCGTGGACGTGAAACAGTAGTACGAATGGACCACTCGCGTTTCTCCGCGAGCGATCCACGTCCCATTTTCCTCAACCGGTCCATCCCTACAGTCTCACCCCTATATGAAATCTCTTTTCTGCCTCTCTCCTCGTTCTATCCAACCCGCGGAATCATATCCGCGCACACTCAACCATCTTCGTATACGTACATGCTACGAATCCAGACAAATTGTAGCGTATCCGCGTTATTTCCAGGAAGGTGATAGCGACTTCCGAGAGAAGTGCTGCGAGTGCTATTCGATACATGCTGGAGTTGCGATATAATACGAGTGGATATATAACGAGAAAGAGAGAGATCGAAATTGGACCAAGTGCAGTGGTGCAAAGAGACCGGAAATTGTAAAGTCGTATTCCAGTTGTTGTCGATGAAGCTGACCTTTTTCAATACAGCCGCTTTAATAGAAAGAATCTTGAAGTGAAAGCGGACTTTATCGCAGACACCGGGTGTAGAACATTAGGGCGGTTAA